>CANXYC010371790.1:0-18541 GCA_948193065.1 Aleurites moluccanus
AATCTACAATTTCACATCAAATTTGTCATCAATTTATTGTTCTCTTATACCCAATTAACTATTTCTATCATCAATTTATGAATCCCATCACTAATTTATCAAATCTAAATTCAAAATTCCAAATAAACCCTAGAGTTTAGGTATTTCAAATATTTAGTGTTAATCTAGATAAAATAATACTAAACCCATTTATTCTAACCTAAATAATATCTATTTATTTAATAAAAACCAACAAATAATCATTTACCTCAAATGAGTTTCAATGGCAGAATTTGTCCTTCACTGCCTCAAGAATATTTTCCAGCTCTTACCTCAAGCTTAAAACGAAATACTATAGTCACAGAATATCCTTATGGATTTCCATGAATTTTTCCCAGACATTTGATGTAGAAAATTGTGAAATCTGAGGAAGAAGAAGAAGAAGAAACAGTGTTCGGCTCGTTTGGGAGAAAAAGATGAACACGATCGAACAGAGAAAAGAAATAATAGGTTTTAGCGTTTTAATGTATCAGTTACTGCCTCTTAAATAATAAGTTACTGCTTCTTAAATATAGGCTACTGTCTTAGTAACGAAATTAATTAAATTCTGCTCCGCTAATTCAAATCCGCTGTTCTAGCTCGCGGTTCACCAGCTTGCCAATCTCAGCTCACCAATGCTTCTTCGCATTGTCGGCTCATCATACCATTTCGCATAAGCCAGCTCGCATATGCCTCTTCGCCAAACCTTCTTCGCATTTCCTCTTCGCATTCCCTCTTCGCCATTCCTCTTTGCATTCCCTCTTCGCCATTCCCTCTTCGCATTCCCTCTTCGCATATCCTCTTCGTATCTCCTCTTCGCCATTTTCTCTTCGCATTTCCTCTTCACCATTTCCTCTTCGCCTTTCCTCTTCGCCATTCCCTCTTCGCACTTCCTCTTCGCCATTTCCTCTTTGCACTTTCTTTTCGCCATTTTCTCTTCGCATTGCCTCCTCGCAATGCTGGCTCGCTACTTCCTCCTTCGCATTCTCACTTCGCATTCTCCTCTTCGCACTCCCAGCTCGCACTTCTTCTTTGCACTCCATCCTCGCATTTCTTCTTCGCGTGGTTAGCTCGGCAAGGCCTCTTTGTAAGGCCAGCTCGCTAATGCTGGTTGGAAAACACTTACCTCGACTTACGCAATTCGCTACTGACATTCAATTCCCTAACTTCCAATACTTAGAATATTTTACAAATTTAGAAACTCAATCTATCCATCAATATTCAACACTGAAATTTTCCATTCTCATTTACAATCATTATTCAAAATAATTAAGTAAATAAAAATCATACTTATTGCAAAATAATTTAATTCAGCCAATTAAAATTTAAAATTATACACACACATATATATTCGAAAATGACATATGGAAATGGTAGGTGTTACATGCACCTGAAAGATTCTCAAATGTTAAAAGAGATATAATTGAGGTCACCATATAGATCGCCATGCAACCTGAGTCATCTCAAGTCACTTCTCCACCAACTATGAGTTGTGAAAATTACTGCCCCAAATAAAAAATCTCTATAAAAAACCATTATAGAAAAACAAAGGCATCTTTTTGAAACCAAGAGAGAACCATTAAAGCTCCTCCACCAAAAATAGAAGTGGAACACAGGTGAAACACAAATTTAAAATTATTCCACTTTTTCCTTCTCTTTAATACCAAAAACTAGGAAGCAATAAAGTTTCTCAAGAGTTTTCTCACTCTTATTGCTAATTTAAGTATCAAAGGGTCTTTACAAAGGAAAAGGCTTGCCCCCTCTCATCTTTGGTTTGTCTTATTGGCCTCACTTTATTCCTTAGAGAGTCCAACCCAATATATCATCGAGCTATAGCTCATCAAATGGCATCATATGTGGGAATGCTTAGTTTTTATAGTTGGACCTCAAAATTTCTTAAGGGAAATGCTAAACTTGCACCTTTTTCCTTGCTTTTTGAAAGCACAAAAATTTCTTTAAGCCTAGCCCACAAATTAAAGATAACCCTTATCTTTATCACCTTACCTTGCACAAATACAATTGGGAAGGAGGCACCAGAATCTCAATCCACAATTCTAAAAGAGACATTACTAAGGATGACCTCTTACCACATCAAAGTCTTTAAAGCCAATGGCTTTGAGCTTTTCTTCTTATGTATAAGGTTTGTCCAATAACCCTTATACAACCTAAAAAAATAATTATAGAATGGGTCAACCATATCCTTCGAATGCCTCATGACCGAGTTCTGAAGACCTTGAGTATGTGCTTTTTCCCTGAAACTACTCTCAAAGGTGGCATGTAAGGGTATTTGTAGGTTGGGTTAGTGCGGTTTTTCCATTACATTCAATCTAATCCTCATATTGCGGATTAAAATTTTATTAATTCAATCTAACCCACACAAAAAAAAATCAACCCAATCCAATCCATAATTGTGGATCAAATTAGATCGGATTGTGTGGTTTTTCTATAAAAAATCAAAATATATTAATATATTCAACCAAAAAGGGTATAATAATAAAAAAATCCAAGGAGATATAATTTATTTTTAAAATATGAGAGAGATTAGTATAATATGTAAAATCTTATGAGTTAAATAATATTTAAAAAGATAAAAGTTTTTTTTTTTCAAATCTAATTTTTTTAAAAAGATGTTTAGGCATTTATTTAATAAGAATAAATTATTAAAAAATTCCTTAAATTTAATAAAATATCTTACCTTTATTATTTATCATAAAATAATTTTTAAAAACTAAACTAATCAAAATCAAAATATATAAGTATTTTATAAAAATTTTAGAAAGTTATTGCTAGTTTATTTATTTTTAGAATAATAAAACTTTTTATAATAATATAAATCAATTTTTTATCTTATTAAATTAAAACATATTTTAATGTAAATTTTTCTCTCGGCTTATAGGGAGAATAATGAAGATGAAAAATTTTTATTTTTAAATAATATGTAAGAACTAAAAATTATGCACATTTTTTATGAGACAATATTTTCATAAAAAGTAAAGTACTTAAAGTTAGAGTTTTCCAGTAGATTTAGATACAATCTCAGAAATTAGGTTTTATTTAGTAACATTTAATATTATTGTGCATATTAAATGTAAATAGACTAAATTCAAGGTAATTTAATTTTTTTAATTGGGGCTATATAAATATGTATGAGCTGATTATATATATATATATATATCTAAGGGGGTTAGGTTGGGTCAGTTTGCGGATTGACATATGCAATATTCAACCCAACCCATAAAATACGGGTTGAAAAAATTTCAATCTAACCCAATCCATAATACTTAAAAAATCACAGTTTAACTATGGGTTGAATTGGATTGGATGGTTTATGAACACTCCTAGTGGCAAGGTTGAATGGTCAGTCTTCAAGAAAGAAGGGTGAGAAAAAGGAGTAAAGGACTAGCATCAAAAGAAGATGTGACCAGACTGGCCTATTATGATGAACAATCTACAAGGGAAAGCCTTGCTAAAAAGTTAGTAGCCTTAGCAAGTTCCCCTCTAATCAAAGAGCTTGCCCGAGACATGAGGCTAACATCACTTAATACCTTTTCATGAGCAGTTAAAGCCCTAAGGAGCTGAAGAGAAATGGAGACAGTGGAAGCAAAAGGAAAAAAAAAAAGGAACTTAAGGGAGACTTCAACCCTGATAAATATGCTTCCACTAATAAAGGCAAACACTTTATGAGGAAGAATGATAGGCAAAATAGTCTACCCATGACTTTTGGTGAAAGATAAGATATGTCAAGAGTTCAAGAATAGAGTTTGTTAGGGAGGAACAATAAGACCAAAAGATGATGGTGGCACATTCTTCATTCCCACGAGAGAGGCAACAATCTCTAAGTCTTACTCATCAGGAGAAGCTTTAAAGGCTCGAGAACGCCGAACAAAAGGCTCCTCAGTGATCTCATCATCTTCCCTTTTAATTGGTGCCAAAAAGAGAGCTCTTTTCCTCTTATCTTGAACAGCTGGTGGTCAAGATTTAGTAGAAGTGGCCCCAACAATACACTTTAGGGAAGACTAACTAACTTGTCCCCAGGCCTTCCTTGGCACGACAATATTCTTTGAAGTAATTTCTCCCTTCCCTCATATGGATTTTCGGGTAAGACTAGTTACCTCATCATCCTCGGTATGATGCCTCATCTCGCTAGTTATTTCATCAATAAGGGGGAGCGAGGCATCTGAATTATATACCTTCGATTAGATGCCACTAGTGTATTCACCAATATCCTTATAGTGTTCCTCTTGGTCTTAACTGCTAGAAGGAATAAAAAATATGCCAAAAATTATGAAATAATGCTAGATGGAATTAAAAAATGCCAAAATTTATGAAATAATGTTAGAAGGAATAAAAAATATGCCAAAATATATGAAATAATACAACAAAGTGGTTAAGTCCCATTGTTAAGAGAAGAACTTACCAATAATTTCTTTCAAGCTAGAAGCAACATTGATGGCCTTTACATCATATATTACACCATCCTTGGTGAAAGTCTTGATATCAGCAAGTTCCTAAGTTCTAAGGTCCTTTGGCTAGTCTGAAAGATTTGTAACAAGATTTATGAGGTTCCCAAGGAAGCCAAAGCCCTCATTTTCTTTTGAATCACTTAGGCGAATGATCACAACATATTTATTGTTCCAATGGGAAACTTTATTATCTTTTCCTGTGAAGATGTTGTGTGACCCTTAGCAGAACAAACCAAATGTTCTTTTCAGGGGACCTCATGAATTTGAAAAAGTGTTGAAAAATCTTAGTAGTAAGAGTTAGATATAAAGCTTTCCATATCACCTCGAAACAATGCATGTCCTCGATTGAATTGGAATGGAGCATCATAAGATTAATCTAAAAGTGATTAAAGCAATCAACAAAGAATAAAGAAGGGGGAATCTCAAGCTAACTTTTAGTTGATGATAAAAGAACACGCAAAACTTGTTTTTTAGAATTTCCACTAAATCTCTAGAGCCAAAAGCGAGAAAAATCCTTTAAATAGAAGAAGGAATTTTCAGTGCGAACTCTAGCCTATCTTCCATATTTTCCTTGAAGGCAGAGAAGACACTTTCAATGACAATAAAAGGCACCTCAGACCATGCAACAACCAAAACAGTGGAGATAGAGATGTAGCGACGAGAAGCCATTATACAAGGATGGTTGGAGAAGAATTAGTATAAAAGAACAAGAAAAAGATAAAGAAATTTTCTCTCTAAATGATTGAAGAGATCATTGCTAGTAGAAAAAGAGGGGTAATGAATCACATAAGGGATTCAAAAATCCTAATAACTCCTTAAAATGAGCGATTTTGAAATTTAAAAGTTATCAATAACTACTCCTTAATTCCTATGATTAGCATCAACAACGTATATTTACTCATCATGCCTCCTTAAACCGTAAGAAAACGCGAAAAGACAGTCTTAATGAGTGCTCTAGGTAAATGTGGGAGAGATAAGACAAGTGTCTGATAAATAGGTAAAGTTCTAAATTAAAGGCCTTCATATTGAGGCCCAAATTAGCTACAAGTACCAAGTCCAAGTTATGAGAATTTTAGCGATAGCAAGTACCTGATTGCGAGCTTAGAAGGTTGTTAACCCTAGCAAGAATTCTCAACAACCAGCCTCCAGAATATTTCGAGGTCACCCTATGGGCCAACATATGTCAGACAAAGGAAAAGTTCCAAGCTTACTAGTCCCTTGGCTTGTTCATCCGTGTCATCATATCAAGTCTGGGAGTGGGAGGCCTCTAATAGGGGTTAGCTCCACCCAGTATAAATGGGCCAATGTATAAAGAGCATAGCCTAAGTGAATGAAGGCCTAAGATCTCCATGGAACTTCACTTCATCCAATAATAAGTCCTCATCAAATTAAGATATTGTAGAAAGAATTATAGACCTGAAGGATCAATCCACACTGCCTTCATACTAGGTATCATGAGCACCTACGTGTAGGAGTACCATCCCTCTCTCGACCATAAGGAACGACGTACCTAAAAGATTCTTAAATAACATAGGAGATATAACTGAATTCACCCTGTAGACTGCCACACAACTTGAATCATCCCATCAGTCATCTCAAGTCAATCAATTCTCTATCAGCCACGAACCTGCGAAAATAGTTGTCCAAACAAAAAGTCTTTACAACAAGCCACTATGGTGGAACAAGGGCATCATCTTGAACCAAGAAAGAACCATTAGAGCTCTTCACATAAGAGCCAGAAATAGAAGTGGAACATAGATGAAACACAAACATGAAACTCTATTCCGTATTTTAGTTCTCTTTCAATACCAAAAACTAGGAAGCAATGAAGCTTCCTAAGAGTTTTCTCATTCACATTGCTAACTTAAGCATTATAGAGCCCCTCTCATGTTTGTATTATATTGTAGGCCTCACTTCATTCCTTGTAGAGTCCAACCCAAAAATTCATCGAGCTAGAACTCATCAAGATTGAATTATAGATTGACAAGAAAAATGTTATGATAAGAAAAAGGATTAATAGTAGTGTTGGACTGTACTAGTTAATAAATAACCAAATAATTAACCATCTACCACTAATCTGCGGACTATCAAAATAATGTTCGATGAATCAATAATATAATAAAATCATAGAGCAATAATAATAATTTTTCTAGTGAGAATTATTTATTTTTCTTTCTTGGAAATATTTGTTATCTAATTTTAGTGTTATTACTATCTCTATATGGGATTAATGTTGAAAATTTCAATAAGAATGATGAATCATATATTAGTCGTTGTACGATTAGACTCGTTTGAAAACATAGAAGTCGAGTTGTATCATGATATAGTTACTGAGTGGAGCATGCTTACTGCAGTTATATCAAGTCAATTGCTCTGTAAGCATGATCATCGTTTTTACTTATGAAAATTATCATCCTTTGAGTTGGATTCAAGAAAATGGTTTATGGTTTGTAATTTTTATATTTTATTTACTGTCATCATGGAATTTAATTCATGAATGCAAATTATCTTAAAAAAAAGTAGCTCAACAATTGAGTTAGGAGGGGAATTAAAAAATTTTATTTGGAAGAATCAAAATTAATAGGAAAATAAAAGGAAGAAAATTTAATTTTAAAACTTCGTAATAATTTTTTATTTTAAATAATAATAATCATTTATATTTTTTTCATAAAAATATATATTTAATTGAATAAATTTTTATTGATTTTTCACATTTATAAGAGAAATTAATTGGGTGATTTTAATATTTGAAATTATCTATTAAAATTTAATTTTGAGGAAACCAATTAAAAATTTAAAAGGACTAATTAAAAAATAAAACTAATAATAAACACATTTCTAAATGATTGGAAACCAAAATTATTATTCGTCCCCCTAATTATGCCATTGTATTTGTCAAAAGGTAAAGTCAAAATTAGACTATATCCAATCATATCCCTGCTTTTTCTCTCCTCAACTAATTTGGATAAAGTTGTTAAGTAAAGTTCAGTTCATATTTGATAAGTATACGGTTACCTCAACCTATACAATATGTATGGGTTTTAACTTTGATACCATATTACATTTTTTGAGGCCTAACAAATATATGGTGGCCTCAATCCAGACAATGAATATAAGTTCCAACTTTGATATTATATCAAATTTTCTTAGTCTAAAAGTCAAGGTAAGGTTAAGTTAAAGTTAAACTAAGCTAATGAATTTATATAATAAATTGGATTTTACAATTCAAATTAGCCTAAATCATTATGATTAGATTGATCTTCTTATTATAAATCATTCATATTTCTTATTCTAATAAATATAACCCACAAACATATAATTTTATATATTCCAACAGTACTTAGTCCAAAAATAATACCATTTACCCTCAAAGTTTTCTTCTTTCAACTCAGAAAACCAGGAAAAAAAAAAAGAAAAGAAAAGAAAAGAAAGAGGATATCAGAAAAAAAAAAAAAAAAAATCATTCTATCTAATTTGTACAATAAGAAAAGCAAATTGATCAAATGAATAAGAGCATCTTGACTCTTTAGAATCAATATAAATGACCGAAATCATTTTTCAATTCAGATAGATTTAGCAAACAGCATATATTATATAGTTCTTTCCGTTCCCTTGGTACATCCTGGTTTGAATAATTTCAATAATATTTAATTGAAAATTAGATTTGTAACTGAAATCTCTGACTCCTTATTCATTCAAAATAGTAAAATTTGATTTAATTTTAGTATAAAATTTAATTTTTAGAAATGAAATGAAATATTTTTATTTATATCAAACATAAAAATAATCAATTTAATAAAATTTTATGAAATTTATTTATATCTGAAAATATTTTATTTAGAAGAAAATAAAAAAAGTGTAGATTAATTTTCTTTTGTCAAGTAAATATTGGTCCTACCTTCTTATAATTTTCAAAATGATAATGCATTTTTCTCTTTTCTATCATTATATTCTTCATCAAGTTTCCATTTAGAAGAGAAAAGAAGAAGAAGAAGAAGATAAAAGTATGTATGTATGCTTATCCTATCCTTCCTTTAAAGAAAGAAGAAGAACCACATACACAATCTTTCCTTTAAAGAAAGAAGAAGAACCACACACACACACACACACATACAAAAAGAGGAGAGACCATATATAGTCAATAAATATGAATCTAAAAGTTCTTGAAGTGTACATAAAAAAAAAAAAAAAAAAAAAGAGTCAACTTAACGTACAGATCCACGCAGTATTGCAATACTTAATGGATATTATAATATAATAATTAGGAGAAAAGTAAAAATTCTCTCTTGCACAAATCTCACTCTTTTCTTGAATTTTCAGAGACACAGAGATCTTGATTTGGTGCCTCTCTGGGCTTTTCTTGATTTTCCGATTAGATATTCCGGCCAACACCATAGACAACAATTCTTGTTTATGTATATATATAGATATATATCAAACAGTAGAAACAGCAATGTTTGGTTCATGTAATGGAGAAAAAGCCAAGAAAATCAGAAGAGTCATGATAAAAACTGGAATAAACAAGAACAACAACGGCGGCGGTGACAATGGAGGCAACACCACCGGAAGAAGTAAAAGAGAAAGAGCCAGTAAAACCATAATAATAATTGACTTCAACATCAAATGTTTTCATACAAAGAACCAAACCACCATAAACTTGCATCCTCTAAAACCCTTTTAACCGTTGGATGATATAGATGATCTTCATGATCATATGATCATCATAATCATCACCAAATAATTTGTTGATAGTCATGATCATCAGAGGAAGTATTATTAATCAGTTCTACAATTGTAGTGTTGAAGCATTTGCCTGTATTCTCATGGTGTTTGAAAATATGGAGGTTAAAAATAAGAGGAATAGGGAAAATAGTATGTGTGTTTTGTGTTTTTGTGTTTGAAAAAGTAGAGATGAATTTGGAAGAGACTTGTGGCTTCGAGGCAGTAATAATGGGTCCTCTTTGTTTCTGTCTTCATTCAGCTAATACCAACTCATATAGATTTATAGTATTAAGTAGTGGATTATATTAACAATAATAATCTCTTTAGTCTTTCACTAATCATATCACATCATTCTATTTCTTCTTCTCTTATATTCAATATTAATATTTGTATGATTTCTTTTACACCCAATTTATAAATGTATATTTTATTAGGAATCAATTCAAATAAATTTAGAATCTATGAGTGCTATATCAAATTTAATCTAAAGTTGAAATTTTAAATTTTAAATTTAACATCAGACCTATAAATAAGAATTATTTTATATATGAATTTTTTAATTTCCACGTAAATAATTATTTTTTATTTACAGTGCATTGAAATTGATTATTGATATTACCTTACTAATTAACTACAAAAAAAAATTAATAAATTTAGGATCAAGGTCAAACTTGGAAATGTCATGGACATGCCCTTCCATAAATAGTATATTATATTATATCAAAAATATTATATAGTCTAATTTATAATATATTATTTTAAAAATTAATTTAAAATGATTTTATATGTATAAAAAAAAAAAATGGCCGGCCCAAGCTTAGGACTTAAGGTTTTTGCCTATAAGCCCAGGTATGGACTTAAAGCATTTGAGTTTTAATCAATTTAATTAAGGGATTTTTATAAAAATTCCGAAAAAATAAAAAAAAAATTATGTTTATTATTGTAAAAATATTTTTTAAAAAATACTATGAAAATCTCTTGGCAACCAAGAGGAGGTGAATTGGTTGTTTTATAAAATTAATGACAACTTAAAAATTAATGAAAGAAAGAAAGAAAGAAATAAAAATTTATAATAAGAATTTATAGTGGTTCGGTTAAAATATGCATACATTTACTCATCAATATCACACTTGAGTATTTTATTATTTTTGATACTTTTTCATATTAAAGATCAAATCTTAAAGTGTTTTGGATTACATTAAATTTTACAAGTGTTTTACAATAAGACTCACACACAACCCAAAAAAAATACAAGAGATGAGAGATAAATTACTTAATTATTTTAACCCAACTCTTATAAATTAATTATACTTTAACAACCTTAAAATTTAAGCAATTAGTTTTTTTTTTTACAATAGGAAACTCAATTTAAAACTCAAAAGTACTTAAAAATTTGAAGATATAAATTAATGCACAATAAATTAGTTGTTGTTACCATAATAAATTCATATCAACTCATATATATAAACTTCAGCTTAAAAGAGCCGTTTGAGTGTATTAAATGTGCATTTAATACAAATCAGAGTTGTTCCAACGACTATATTTTTTGCCAAAATTCGAACTGTAGCAGCGACTAGAAAATCTATAGCGGGCGCTACATAATAATTAGCGGGGTTACTTATGATGTAGTGGGCGCTACTTTTACTCCAAAAACTTCAAGATGCTTCTATGACTTTTGAACTTTCTTAGTAGCGGTCACTACATCCTGTAGCGTGCACAACTTATAAGTAGCAGGGTCTACTTAATAGTGTTGCGGGCGCTGCCCTTTTGGCTCACTCTGAATTTTGAAATTTGCTGTTGTGACTACTTTGTAGCGGCTACTACTCAATCTTTAGCATATGTAGTGGCGAGAACTTATATAGATCGTGGACGCTACTGAAGTTAGTGGCGGGAACTTATATGGGTCGCGAGCGCTACTGAAGTTAGTCAGCTACTTTGTCTTTTGGATCTCATTGTAGCAGCTGCTACTACTGAGTCGCGAACGCAACTTATCCGATAACGGGGCTACAAATCTTTTTTCTCTTAACTTTTCTTTCTTTAAACTTAAATAGCTGGGACTACTTATCAGTGTAGCGGTCGCTACAAACCATCAACCTGCAATTTGAAAATATATCTTTGCATATAAATAAGAAAACATAATTAGAGATTTAATTAGTTGTTTGTACACATCAAAATGAGTATGTTAGAATATTAAAGGTCTAACAATATTCCCTTTTATGATGCTGACAAACAACTTTTAAGTGCAAGAGATAAAAATGTGAACTAATGAAACTTTTTGAGACAATGGTATAAAACTCCCCTTTAACGTGTGCCAACAAGTCTTAAATCATATTTTTGATAAGTTGGCACTATTACGCCCCCTTTGTTTGTAAGCAATCAAAGAAGGAGTGGTGAACGGGGGTTGTGGTGTCAAAAAGAGTGCATGCAAGTTTTTTATTTTAAGAGAAAAAGCAGAGTATTAAGGCAATCACATCAAAATGACCATATCAGTTACATTCAAAACAAAATAGAGAAAGCAAGAATAGATTAGGCATCAAAGCAATATGTCAATATGTCAACTCAATATCTCATCAATAAAATCAATATCTCAAAAGCATTAAAAAAATATATTGAAATTACAAAAGTACCAAAAATATAAGAAGTATCTTAAAGAAGTATAAAAACAAAGTTCCTAAAGCTAAGAGGCAGGATTAACTGGAGGGTCTCCTTCTGCAGCAGCTGCTTCAGCTCTAATGGCAGCCACATCAGCAAAAATATCAGATGAAGGCTGGTTCTTGGCTGCTGGAATATCTACAATTGGACTTAAGACTGCATCATCAGATTCTGAAGCTATAGAGGGAGGAAATTCAGTGTCATCAAGTTTGGCATGCAACTCATGATGCTGTCGACGAAGGTGATAAATTGCCCATTTGATGGAAGTCTGGGCGGAGGCAATTTCGCTGATATGATCATCCAGTTATTGAATACAAGCAAATACTGCCCGCTCAATGGAATCAAAATGGCCTGTGATAAAAAAGGCAAGTTGAGGTACATCCATAGGAGGAGAAACTGCAGAAACTGAAGCTGCTGGAGGTCTCAGAGGTGCATGAGCAGAAGAGGAAGCATGAGGAGGAAGAGCCAGAGTAGATTCATGAACCTTTCGACCAATCGCAACATTATCCTTAAGGACATACTCCCCATCTCGATTTTTAACCACAATAGACATGTTGGCTAAGGCTTGCATAGCTAGAAACTTGTATTCATTATGAAGATGATGCAAGGGTTGGTAAGTAGTGGATGTAAGATCAAAGTGAAGCTTAGGGTTAGGGTTTGCTCGGGTAAACTCTACAGCAGTTTTGGTGATTAAATGACCAATAACAACATCGTCGGACTTCCATTTTGAAAATGAATCAAAGTGATCCACAAGCCATCTAACGAAAGCTAGGTTATGTCCTTTTTGAATGCACCACAAGTAAAAAAAATCAGATTTGAGGATTGCACTAGAACTAGTCCCTCTCGCATTTATAGTGTAGGCTATAATGCGATGTAAAATTTTAAGAATGGGACTACAAATGTTGTTAACCTTAGATGGTCTAGGATTAAAAGGTATGTCTAGACTCGTAATTTCTATCCAAAAATCAGATTTAATGAAGGAATCAGGATAATTATCAAGCCCGTGATCGGAAAAATGAAAGATTTTAACTTGCCTAAGTTTATCTAAGGTGTAGGTTTATCCTAATATTTTAAAATTCATAATCCCATAGGATGAACCCGTAGTGGTGTTCACCTTAAGAGTTGAGAAAAACTCATGGACAAGTAGGGGATAACAAGTATAGGTTATGGTTGACATAATCGTCCAATTTACAGAAGCTAATTTCTCCCTAACTGATGCAGCAAGCCCTAATTTCTCTAAAGTACCCTTATCTATATATCTAGACTGTAAAATGTTGCAATTGGAGGTAAGAATCGCAAACCTTTTCTTCTATTATTCAGTAAGAGAATTAAGAAGACGATCATGGTCAGAGGAATGAGAGGCAGGTAGAGTTGAAGCACGTGGAGACTATAGTGGTGGTTGAGAAGAAGCACCAACCTTTTCTTTTCCCTTTTGAGCACGAGATGGAGGCAGAAGAGGAGGTGAAATTGATTCTGTTTCTGAAGAACTTGAACTGGATTCTTCAGAAGATGAAGATTTTTCAATTCTAGTTTTTTTGCTATAAGAGGGTTTTCTTTGAGCAAGGGTTTTAGTTTGTTTAAGAAGCATTTTGTGGAATTAGAAGGATAAATGATTTAATTTTATGAAGGAAAGGGTTGAAAAATAAATTTGATTTTAGAGAGAATGGAGAAGAAAGAATAGTTAGGTTAAAAGAAAAGGTTGTGAACCGCAATATATAATTTGAAAAAGAGTTTAGTAGCGGCCGTTACCAATTTTTGTAGCGGCCGTGAGTCTAGAAAGAGAGAAAATAAAAAATTTACCTAGAATTACAGGCGCTACATCTTGAGTAGTGGCCGTTACTCTGGTCCGTGTAAAAAGTACACTAAAATCAAGAGTAGCGGGCACTACAAAAAGATGTAGCGGGCGCTATACAAAAGAAAAAATTCAATAAAACAAGCATTAATCAATACAAATTTTTAATTTCACTACCGTCCAACATCCCTAATTCACGTTTAATAAATTTTAAATGTTTCTCATTCAAGGGTTTTGTAAAAATATCTGCAAGTTGATCATTTGAAGCAACAAATTCAAGAATAACATTATTGCTTAACACATTGTCTCTAAGAAAATGATGTCTAATATCAATGTGCTTACTTTTAGAATGTTGAATATGATTTTTTGATAAATTGATAGCACTAGTGTTATCACACTTAATATGAATCTTATTCAAATGCACACCTAAGTTAAAAATTTGTTGTTTCATCTATAATACTTGTGCACAACAACAAACGGTTGCCACATATTCTGCTTCTGTGATGGACAAGGCCACTGAATTTTGTTTCTTACTAAATCAAGAAACAAGATAATTTTCTAGAAATTGGCAAGTACCATAGGTACTTTTCCTATCCATGCAACTACCGGCAAAATCTGCAACGGAATAGCCAATTAAACTAAAAGACATGTTCTTTGGGCACCAAAGTCCTAGATTTTATTGTTTATTAAATATTTCAAATAATTTTTGACCACATACAAATGAGATTCTTTAGGATAAGATTGAAAATGTGCATATAAACACATGACAAACATAATATCCGGCATACTAGCGGTTAAATAAAGCAAGCTACCAATCATACCTCTATATTTCTTCTCCTCAATAGGCTTACCAAGATCATCCTTATCAAGTTCGATGGTAGAGCTAATTGGAGTTCTACTTGATTTTGCTCCATCTATTCCAAATCTCTTGAGAAGTTCTTTTGTGTACTTTGATTGGTTAATGAAGATGACTTCCTCACATTGTTTGATTTGTAATCCAAGGAAGTACTTTAATTCTCCCATCATGCTCATCTCAAATTCACTTTGCATACATGAAGAGAATTCCTTGTACAAAAATTCATTAGTGGCATCAAATATTATATCATCAACATAAATTTGTACAATCAACATGTTATGTTTAACATTTTTGATAAAAAGTGTTGAATCAACTTTACCTTTAGAAAAATTATTGTTAATAAAAAAAAGTGCTAAGTCTATCATACCAAACTCTAGGAGTTTGATTAAGACCATAAAGAGCTTTTTGAAGCTTAAAAACATGATTTGGAAAATTAAATTGTTTAAAACCTGGAGGTTGTTTAACATACACTTCCTCCTCAATGAAACCATTTAAAAAAGCACTTTTAACATCCATTTGATACCACTTGAAGTTCATATGACATACAAATGTAAGTAGCATCCTAATTGCCTCAAGTCTAGCTACCGGTGCAAAAGTTTCATCATAATCTATTCCTTCTTCTTAATTATATCCCTTTGCCACCAATCTAGCCTTGTTTCTAGTGATCACACCACCCTCATCTAGTTTATTTCTATATACCCATTTGGTACCTATGATGGGATGGTTTTTGGTCTTGGAACCAAGGTCCAAACCTTGTTTCTCTAAAATTGGTTTAATTCCTCTTGCATAGCCTCAATCCAACTTTCATCATCTAGAGCTTCATTGATGTTCTTAGGTTCAATTTTAGATATGAAGGCTAGGTTATTCACTATTTCCTTGAAAGAGAATCTTGTAGTCACACCTTTTGAGGTTTCACCAATTATGAGGTCTTTTGGGTGGTCCTTTTTGAATTTCCAATCCCTTGAAAGTTCAACATCAATAAGTGAAGTTTCTATTACCTTCGAAGATTTTCCTAGACAAACAAGTTTCTTTAAGGGTGAATCAATAAGAGGCTCTAGGTAAATAGATGAATCATGCTCATGATAAAAAATATCATTATCATTAATGTGATCAAATTTATGCAAATCAAAAAGACTTGTTTCATCAAATATAACACGCATGAACTCTTTAACAACTAAAGTTCTTTTATTGAAGACTATACAAGTTTTGCTATAAGTTGAATAACCTAAGAAAACACTTACATCCATTTTGGATTCAAATTTTCCAAGATTATCCTTGGTGTTTAATATGAAGCATTTGCATCCAAATGCTCTAAAATATAAAATTCTTGGTTTTCTTCCATTCCGTAGCTCATAAGGAATTTTATTAAAATTGCTCTTATGAAAAGTTTATTTGAAATGTAACATGCGCTATAGACGGCTTCGGCCCAAAAGTACTTAGGAAGAGAGTACTCATTGAGCATAGATCTAGCTATGTTAATAAGAGTTTTATTTTTCCTTTCTACAACTCCATTTTATTCTGGAGTTCTAGGAGTAGAAAAGTTATGAAAAATTCTCATTTCATTATAAAAGGTTTTAAACTCATGACTAACAAATTATCTTCTATGATCACTTCTTAAAGATGTGATATAAAAACCTTTTTAATTTTAGATTCTTTTAGCAAAAGATTTAAACTCTTTAAAGATTTCATCCTTATGAGTAAGGAATAATACCTAAGTAAATCTAGAGTAATCATCAACAATGACAAATGCATATTGCTTACCTCCAAGACTAGTTGTCCTACAAGGGCCAAACAAATCCATAAGTAAAAGCTCTAGAAGTCTTGTAGAAGAGATAATATTTTTGATTTTAAAAGAGCTTTTAACTTGCTTGCCCATTTGACATGCATCACACATTTTATCTTTGAGAAACTTGACCTTAGGGAGACCAATTACAAGCTCTTTAGATTTAAGATTGTCAATATGATCCATGCCAACATGTCCAAGTCTCCTGTGCCACAATCATGCATCAATACATAGAGAGACCATACAATCAATATTGTCCTTATGCAAGTTATTTAAATCAATCATATAGACATTGCCAATTATATGAATGACAAATAAAATTTTCTTATCCTTTAAACACTTTACATAGCATTTCTTTGAAGTAAAAGAAATTTTGTTTCCCAGGTCATATAATTGACTAACACTAATCAGGTTATGTTTCAATCCATCAACCAACAATACATATTTAAGAGATGGTTTTTCGGTCTTACCAATTTGCCCAATTCCGATAATTTTACCTTTGCCATTGTCACCAAAGGTTACCTTTCCATCTTTCTTCTCTTTCAAGTTTGTGAGAAGACTTGCATTACCGGTCATATCCTTGAACACCTACTATCCAAGTACCATGACTTTTCTTTGCTTGTGTATTTCAAACAAACCTACAAATGATAAAGTTTATCCATTTTTAGGTACCCAAATACTTTTGGTCCTTGGGGGTTAGCATCAATGTATCCTAGGTGCACATTTCTAATATAGCATTTGAAATTTGAATGACCGTATTTCCCACAATAGTGACATCTCAAGTGATTTTTATATTTTTATTGAGATTTTGTCCTATTGTGTGTTTTGGAATGAAATTGAGGCCAATAATCAAATTTTGGCTTTGATATAGAATATACATTCTTAGGTCTTCTAAAGTGAGAGTCATGCATGCCATGGCTATGTATATTAGTTTTAGGTCTAGCATTTTTAGGTAGAGGAATGTATTTGTGAGAACTTGATGCCTTTATAAATGTAGTCTTAGATGTTGATGGAGCATCCCTTTCATTATAACCAAATCCATACTTAATTGTAGGACATCTTCAAGACTCAAGAATTTTATCTATTTTTTCTTTGCCATTACAAATTTTAGATAAGCACTCATTATGAGACTCTAACTTGTTTCTCAGTAAGGAATTCTCCCCCTTTTTTTTTAGCTTATTGCATTCTTGGTCTTTAAGATTAATGGTCTTTTCCATTTCAACATTCGATGCACTTATTTCATTTATTTATTTTTTGTAAGCTTTACAAGCATCTAAGACTTTATTTGACATTTCTTTCAATTTATCATATTTGTTTTGCAACTTATGATATTTTGAAAGTAATATATCCATAATTTGTATGGTATCATTATTTGAATTAAAATCGAAATTATTAACCTCATTTGAAGATGTTTCTTTTTCAATTGTCATGAAGCAAAGATTGGCTACTTCATCTTTGCTAACATCATTTTCTTCATCGGAGTCACTTGAATCATCCAAAATAGCTGCCAATGCCTTTTTCTTGAAACTTTTCTTATTTTTTAATCTTGGACATTCAACTTTTATGTGACCAAATTTGTCACACTCAAAGCATTTCACTTGATTATTTTTGATCTTTTCATTCTTCTCATATCTTTCAAATGGCTTCTTGTTTTTATTCTTTTTAAGAATAAGATTTCTTATTCTTTTGGTAAGTAAGGCTATGTCTTCATCATCTTCCCCTTCTAAGGCTATGTCTTCATCATCTTCCCCTTCTTCACTATCAATTGAAGAAACCTCAATGGAAGCAATGAGAGCTATCCTTTTATTCTTCTCTTCAACTTTGTCTTGAGATAATGTAATCCCATATGTGAGAAGTTTTTCCAACAAGTTGTCGGTTGAGAGGGTGCTCAAGTCATTAGTTGTCACACCCCAACTCCAGTGGTGCGAAGATCCTAGGGCAAGGGTAGGCTTAAGACCACCAAAAACCCGTAGAACTCCCATATTCTGAATCTCATACACATTCATATCAATATAATATCATGTTATATCATATTCATAATCCATTTTAGCATAATTAATTTCTTTACTATATCATTTCATAAATAATAATATTCTCTTGTTCTTTACTGATCAAAAGATGCATCTCACATCACTAAGGAACAAGGTTTCCAAAAGAAAATATCAATTCATACATCAAAATATTACCATCCTCTAATGACTAACTACGGAGCTCTAGAGTATACTCCCATTACATATTGTGTCATAATACCATTC
>CANXYC010371792.1:0-11815 GCA_948193065.1 Aleurites moluccanus
AAGAAGCTCTGTCTTCTATATTAGCTCCCTCTCGAGCTACACTATTACCTGAAATCTATAGAAGAGGAGTGAGCCTTCAACTCAGTAAGATATAAACATGCATGATATAGATCAAATCAAAAGAACATGAATATGGAAATATCATAAGGTTAAGCTTACAGGAATATAAGTGCTTATAATCGAATAATAATGTCAAATCATATGATAGAACTACAGAGTGCATCAGTAGCCTTGCTACCTTATCACAACAGAGTGCATCAGTAGCCTTGCTACCTTATCACAAACATATGCTTGGTCGGGCATACGCCTAGAGCTCATGGTCCCCTCTAGGTGGAACACTGATAAAAATCCTATCAGCTAGGTTCCCAAAGTGCACAATGGACCAATGAATTTACTCTCATTGGGAAAAACGTTCTATACATAAACATATCATGGGTCATATAATTTGAATTCCACAAGAATCATATTGGTCGCAAGACCATCAATATATAACATAAATTTATTCAAATTAACAAATAGGTTTCATATAAACTTGGTCCAAGGAAGAATGACCAAGTCATTTTCAACATATAAGGTAATCATATGAAACAAATTTCATTTGTTTAAGAACATTAAGGGAATTTCATAATGTAGGTACATAATACAATATTTCAAAATATGAGGTTCATATGGATAAATATTAGGAAGGATTGAACATTTAATCTCAAAGAGCAATATGTATATGCAATGTTTATACTTACCTCTAAACAAATTTATCCTTGTATTTTCCTCAATAGCTTGTTCATTCAATAATCTCCTCAAATTCTTGAGTTCTCTTCTCCTATGGAAGTTTTCCCAAATATTCAAAATTAGGGTTTTCCTTAATTAATAATACATAATATGATTCCTTATAATTTAACCATCTTATAGTCTCTATTATTGTTTCCTAACATCAATTTAATTTATTCCTTAAAGATAAATCTGAAATTCAAAACGTATTTACTATTCACTTCACTATTCATAAAATTCCATAAATTTTGATATCTTCCATATTAATCAAAATTAATAGTCTTAATAACTTATAATAGACTCTATATACTTAAAATAACTATTCTAATTACCATAAATTCTTAATCTAAAGAGAAAATGAAGTTTGGAGAAAATTATCTTATTTTTTCCAAAACTGAGTTCTTGAAGAATATGACTTTAAAATGAGAATCATAGCCTCAGAATGCTCTAATTTAATGATCTAATGTATTAATTCTGAGTATTAATGTATTAGAAATTAAATGGGACAGATTTGAGACAGATAGGAGAAGAAATGAAGAAGAACGAAGAAAAGAGAGAAGAGAAAATCGTGAAAAAAATAGCTACTAGATAACTGGTTAAATAGGCTACTGTCCCTCAATTCCGCTTCGCCAACTCGCCTCTCCAATCTGCTCCTGCAATGCCACTTCACATAAGCCGGCTCGTAATGCCACTTCGCAATGCCGGCTCATAATGCCACTTTGCATTTTCCATCTCGCAAATGCCACTTTGCCAATTCTCCACTTCACCAATTGCTGCCTCATCAATCCCACTTGGCCAATTGCTACTTCACAAAGGCCACTTTGCATATGTCAGCTCGCAAATGCCACTTTGCATTGCCGGTTCGCACTACTAATATCTGCCGAGCTGGAAAACCTTCTTCGTCAACTCATACTAAACCAGCTCGCAAATAAGCTACAAACATCCAAACTCCTTGATTCTTTTTGTTACTTAAAAATAGACACTTAGGGGTCCTATATATCCAAAATTCAAATCAAAAGAAAATCTAGACAAACTATGGTGAATTTCTAAACTTCACTCTGACTTTACTACCCAAAATCATCTGTACAGGTCTGATTAATTCTAATCTCAACTAAGCTATACTTATCCAATTACCATGAAATTTTACAGCCAACAATATAACACATAAAGGAACATTTCTTATGTTTACACTTTTGGCTCATTCAGCCTCAATCATTCCTAGAAAAAATTAAATATTCTCAGATTCCTGCAGAAAATAATGAACTAGACAAGTCCTGGTCAAGGAGGCATATCTCCTCACACACACAAAATTTCATAAAACCCTTTTACATACCTAAATATGAGATATAAATCTACAAATTTTATGTTTTACACTTTTCCAAATTATTCCTTTAAAGTCATGAAACTAGCCTTACAAACTCCTCCCTGCATACAAAATTCTAGATTCCTCAAAACATTTCTATATCCTCAATCAATTCAACAAACATGCAATTAATAAAATAAAAAAAAATTACAGGTATTATAGAAATTACATTAACTAAACTTAAATTAAAGAAATTTCCTAAAATCTCCAAATTATAGGGTTCACCTATATGAAAACTCTTACTGACAGTCTGTATTCTGTTTTCCATATCTCTCTTTACACTTATCCAATAGTTTCAATTCTTTTTCTTAATTAAACTAGACATACGAGACTACTACTTATTCAAATTTCAGGTCAATCTGATTACTACACCATTCTCAATAATTCGTCAAATTATACATTTATCTTGCGGTTCATATCTGGGCATACTCTATTCTTGTGTCTATAACTCAATCAGTGTTCATCCAAATGCAAAATCATTTTATAAACACCTATATCACATATAAATAATATTTTTCATGTTTAATATTTTTTCTAATTCAGACTTTAAAGTCCTTATATCAATAGAAAACAATACCCATTTCCTGCTTGTCTGTCAATCTAGACAGGTGACACTTATAGTTTAATTTCTCTTAAACTATATATCCAATGCTAAAATCCTTTTATAGAATTCTAGATAAGATATAAATTAAAACTTTTAATGTTGAATACTTTACTTAATTCAGTCTCTAATATTCTCCAAAATAAAAACACGATAGCCATTTTAAGAAACTCTATATCTGAGCTAGTCACAATCTTTATTTAATATCTCCTTATTCACTTCGAATTTAATAAATTACTTTTAAAGCATATACATAACACATATACCTACAACTTTCATGTTTTGCACTTCCTCAAATTCATTACTTAATGTCACATAATATAGGCTAAATCTGTTACCATTTTCATTACCAATTATCTCATAGTGCATTAAGTCACTAATTAAATTTCCAGTGATATCTCATATGCCAGTTATCATATAATATGTACATACACTTGTTAGATACCACACAAACATAAGATAAACATAACTGTTTATATCCCGAGTTGTACCCCCATAGAAATCTAAAAGTTTATACATATGACTCTATAAATACTAATTACATTTGAGTTCTCAGTGTCCCAAGTGTAGAAGAGAAAATGACTTGGGAATAACTTTTATTTCCTCTTTCCTGAAAAATAATAAATAACCACATAATAAGTATAAATATACTCAGTGAGTCATAAACATATTATTATACATAATGTTACGTAATCAATAAATGAAACAAATAATATTAATTTGGGTCACATATGTCAATGGCTCAATAGTCCAAATAAACATGAACATAAAAGATACAGAGTCTTATGAAATAACTCATAAAATAACTCGTGAAATGCATAAGATTGATCAGACCTTATGGTTATGACATTTGCCCCTTCCTAGCAAGGATCCTAGTAAAAAATATTCATCATGCATAATGTCGATGGTACTTACCCACTATCTCATCGATCGGGTAGTTCTATCATGCCATATCATTAAATATTTAGTAAGTTAGGTATAATACTTATGATCACATATTATGATTTTTATTTAGGGAATATCAAATAACAGTCATTAGTCAACAAAGAAAAAGGTTTCGATACGAATGATGATAATAAGCAAATGAATTTGAGAATTCAAGGAATGATTACAATATGCATAATAACATATTTATGACTTACCTTAGCCTTTAAACTCCATATTTACAACTTCTATCTCTTTAATTTAATGATATAGCACTTATGATCTCCTTTTCATTTTCATTAATCCTTTGATACTACACATTCAATTTATTTCAATTTAGACACTAATTAATATGAGATTGCATTAACTAAACTTAAATTAAAGAAATTCCCTAAAATCTCCAAATTATAGGGTTCACCTATATGAAAACTCTTACTGACAGTATGTATTCTGTTTTCCATATCTCTCTTTACACTTATCCAATAGTTTTAATTCTTTTTCTTAATTAAACTAGACATATGAGACTACTACTTATTCAAATTTCAGGTCAATATGATTACTACACCATTCTCAATAATTCGTCAAATTATACATTTGTCTTGCGGTTCATATCTGGGCAGACTCTATTCTTGTGTCTATAACTCAAACCGTGTTCATCCAAATGCAAAATCATTTTATAAAAACTTATATCACATATAAAATAACATTTTTTATATTTAATATTTTTTCCTAATTCATACTCTAAAGTCCTCATATCAATAGAAAACAATACCCATTTCCTGCTGTTCTGTCAATCTAGACAGGTGACACTTATAGTTTAATTTCTCTTAAATTATTTATCCAATACTAAAATCTTTTTACAGAATTCTAGATAAGATATAAATTAACACTTTTAATGTTGAACACTTTACTTAATTCAGTCTCTAATATTCTCCAAAATAAAAACACGGTAGCCATTTTAAGAAACTATATATCCGAGCTAGTTACAATCTTTACTTAATATCTCCTTATTCACTTCGAATTTAATAAATTACTTTTAAAGCATATACATAATATATATACTTACAACTTTCATGTTTTGTACTTCCTTAAATTCATTGCTTAAGGTCACATAATATAGGCTATAATTTTCTAACCTAATACAAACTTCAGAATTATCTAAAACCCTAGTTTCTCTTTATGTTCTTTTATATTTCATTATTTACACAATCAAATTAATTCAATTCTTTGTCCTTTCAAGCTTTAGCACTAATAAATTAAATTAAAAAATTAAGTTTAAGAACCTTATCTTAGATGAATTCTTCTCTTCTCCTCTTTTCCAATGAATCAAATCCATCAATTTTTCTTCATCACTTTCTTACTTCTATCCAATCTTTCTTAATTTGGAGAGTTAGTTTCAATGGAAGGAGTTTAAGGAATATTTTTGGAGATTTCACTATAGGTGGTTTGGCCATAGAGTTCCTCCCAATGAACTAGCTTATCTCTTCCTTTTATATACACCAAAGCTCATAAGAAGAATTAGAGAAAAATATAGAGAATTCTAGAATTTTGGCCATTTGTCAAATTTTCATAAATTAGTGGAAAAATCTTCATTAAAGATCTATCCTCCCTTGGAAAAATACATGAATTCTCTAGAAAATTTGGTGTAAATAGATATTTTCTTAGTGGGTACCACAACTTTTGATATTTAGAGTTTGACCCAAAATTTTTCATATTTATATTTGTAATCACAAATCTTTTTAATTCATTTCAATTAAATCCTTAAATTCCTTCCATTAAATTTTTATGAAACCTTATATTTCCTATTATACCTCAATTCAATTGAATTAACTAACTTAAATAGCTAAACAATTTTTATTCCGAACTTATTTCGGTAAAAACTCCAAAATTAAAAATTTACATCTCTTTAATTTATATTCTCTTCCATATCCATGTTCAATCATATTTACTACCATACCCACTTAAATTTATTTTTTTATTGGCTCATAATCCATCTAATTTAAATTATGTAAAGAAAACTTAAACAACTTAACTATCAAAAATAAATTAAAAATCGAGAACCGATAAGTACTTTAAATAATAATTTTCTCATCTTTTTCTACTTCTTTACTATCTATTCACCTTTTTAATTTCATATTGATTCTCAAATTATTTTTCCTTAATAATTTAGGATCTTAATTTAAGGTATCCGTAATCAATTTTAATAAATAACTTCTTAAAAATATTATAAAAATCGACTACCGATAATGCTGCTTATTATCGTCCTTAAAATTATTCGGGAATAAATTTTTCTTGAATTTCCTTTTTATACTTTTCTTAAACCAATTTTGACATATTTATTTTTCAACTAACTTAATATCCACTGCTATGATTCATTTGAATCTGTACAGTTTTCTAGGATATTACATATATAAACTTAAAATTTTAATTAAAATTTTTTTCATTATTTTGATTTTTCTTTCTTACTGTTTATAAAAAATCCTAAAAAATATTTTTAGAATTTTATTGAAATAAATTTAGATTTTTATTGAAATAAAATTTACGTACCATTAATATTTTTGTTTAATATAAATATATTACGAAATTTAAACTATATAAATTTTTAAAACAAATCATATATTTATGATTAATTGAAATTACGAGTTTGTGCAATACATATTTAATAAACAACGTATGTATACTTTTTTAATTACTTATCTAATCTACAAATCTTGAGAAATTGGAGCAAAATTAATTATTATAATTACGAAAATTATTAACATAACTAAAATTTTAGAAAGGTAAGAAAGATTTTCTATTTATATATCATCTAAAAATTTACAAGTCATTTATCCTTTTGTTCTCCACTTTATACCAATCCAACTTTAAAATTTCTCTTTCAAACATTTAATACATTTATTTATAATAACACCCTCCACTTTAATATCATTATATCAGCATTCCAAAAAACAAAAAACATTGTAAATTCACTTCAATTTTCATTAAATATATTCATTTTAATCAAACAGTCGTGAGAAGCTATACAACTTGACAATTCTCACGAGCTCAAAACAGCAGACATGTCATTGCAATGAGCTTCTTCGACTCGTAAAGAAACTCAATTCTTCATCAAAAATAAATTGTTTCACACAAATAGAAATTATTTCAAGTATTCCAGAAACATCAAGCTATCTTTTACAGAAAAAAGCTGCAAAATCATCCTTTGATGCTTAATTAGCCAACTCAACCAATCCCGAAAGACTGTAGTCTATCTCTACTAGTAAGTTTCTTCAACCAACCTATAGTATCATCAGAACTATTATAGTACTCTTATTAAGGCATCATGTTTTATCAAAGTCTCCAGAAGAAATAGAATGGGACGAAAAGGCAAGAAATGTAAGTGTGTGAAAGCATTGTGCTGCAAGTGTAACATGCTGTACAACCCTCCCATTGTCTAAATAACAGAGAAGGATATAATGGATTTTTCGTTATCTTGTCAGAAACTTAAAATTAGTAAAACTGTGACTGCATTGCAGCAGTATGTACAAGTTATAGCCAAAGTCAATCTGCAAGGCAAAAGAAATATAGTACACAGGCCAGAAACCTAAACACAACAGGGAAAGTAGGTATTTTTTCTGCCATCTGGATAAGAAATTTTCATGCTGTGCAGTCATTACTGTACAGTTGAAAGAATTTAACTTCCCAGGATTCAATGTCCGACTTTCAGGGACTGTATTTGTCAATGTCATAAAACTCTATATTCTTGTACTTCTGGGATATTATTTTTGCTTGACCTTTTCTTGCAGTGTCCGTTGCACACCCGACAAGAATGAGGATTGATGTGCCTGCAAATCCTCGAAATGCAGTCAAGTGTGTAATTTGTTCAACAACTGCAGGAACAGCAGCCAGTATAGCCAAAAAACCAGAACCCAGAACGGATATCCTGCTGAGAAACCTATATTACAAACCATAGGAAGCATATTATTGCATAGAAGATATGACGCCAAAAAAGGGATAAAGTAAATGCCAGAACATGAATAGTCAAGTAGCTTCTGCAAAGTAAAAACCTATATTGCAAATAGGAAATATATTATTATTAGAAACCATACCTTACCTCCTGGATTCAAAGCTAACGCAGGTGCTGCTTTCTTCAGTGCAGATATTCCTGTGATTGTGAATCGTGCAAGAGTGCCATGAAGAGCCAAAGATGATGTAGAAAATATGATTGGCATCACTCCGGAACTATTTGCCTGCTTAATTAAAACATCAATTGAATACAAACAATAACGTTATACATCAAACACATAACATAAACAATAAGAAAAATTGTCATTACAAGTGAAAGGTAGCTGCATATACACGATAGTACATGGCATAATTGTTGAATAATGCTTCAAACATGTTATGTACTTGCTGATTTTTAGGATTAGTGGGTAATTGTTGTTTATTGTTTATTGAGTCAAATTGCATGTGTCAGTTGAGTCTCTTTCATTTAAGCATAGTGGGCCACGTTTCTTTCCCACTTTATTAGTTGCTATTATTTTGTTGAATCAGTTTGCTTGTAAGCCTAGCTTCTTTTCAGTGTGTGAAATAAAAAGTTGTTCCACTTTTAAAAACTTTCCAGCAATAATTTTTTTTTTATGTAACCACAAGTGTCTCCATCCGTTTTACAGTTGATAGGATTAATCCTATTTCGGAGTTCATGGCTACCTCTCTTAATGTATGCATTCTTCATAAATTAATCCTGATATCTCACCATAGAGTATAAATATGTCTTACGACTTGGATCGCACCTTATTGATCTTTCCAGCAATAATTATTTGTATATGACTTGCCCTAGAACCATCTTTACTATCCTCCTTTGGCTTTTGTACTGGTTGGATTCGTACAACAGTATGATTTGGGAACATGAACAGGTAGACCAAAATTTTAAAATAATCAACTTTTCGACTGCTGAAAGTTACGGTCATTCTTCTTGTGGTTGCAAACTAATATACTTCTATCAAGGTGTCATGATAATACCTCTATGAGGTAGAAAACAATTTGTTAATACATGATGTTATCAAATGCTACAGAGTCCAAAAATAACATGTCTACAATTGAATAAACAAAGCTGTTTAAGTAACGGCATGATCTTCTATTCTCTCCTTACTTTTGTATTCTCCAAGTTAGAATAACATTAAGTTTAGCACTTGAGACAATCATGTTATAATGACCAATGGAAAACAAAAAGTAAGGCATGAATGAGGCTAGACGTAAATCGTAATACCATTCTATAAGAAAGGTTAAGGAGCAAAGTATGAGATGTAAAAGAGGTTTCAACGGAAAGCAATCAGAAAAAAATAAGTGCACAATTTTGGATGCGACAAAGAGCATGCTTCAAATATAATATATTTATTGTAAGGCAGTATCCAAGACCAAGAGAAGCTCTTCTACAATCGAAGATTTTTCCTTTTTTTTTTTTCTTTATACAATGTCCATTTCTATATTTGCCCTTCTAGGTGCCAGATTAAGAAGCACTCCATTTTCTTGTTCAATTCTTACTTCATTAATGGTGTAAGATAACCTTCAAAGGCCATTAACTTTCTTTACTTCTCTTTTTTATTTAAGCTATCTTTTTTTGCTTTATATCAATGTTCAAATTAAAAGATGAAAGCATCAATGCCAAGAAGTGGGAATAGATCAAATCAACATGGGTCAATACCTAAGGCCAAAATTGTGAACACCCATAAATTGTCATGTGTTCTAACATTGAAATTAGAAAACAAATTAAGTGAATCTGTTCTTAATTAATTTTACAATGATCACCTGAGTAGATAATGATATTCGTAGGCGAACTAAAACTAAATGTCAGTGAATTCATTCTCAAAAATCATGAACAATTTTGTATGTAAGCTCATCTTTCAAACTCTAAAAATTGAAGGAGAACAAACAATACATGAACCTGGAATACAAACCTTAAATGGTAGGTAAGCAGATTGTTGAAGCACACCAGTTCGGCTGATGTATTTTGAGGCATAGCTAAGTGGAATCTTTCTCTCTGCTTCCTGAAATCCTTTGTTCTCACAGTTGTTAATTTTCTTTTCTTACACTAACATAAATTTTATCACAAAAAATAATCATCGGTTACCTGAACATACACAACGCCAAGGACTAAAAGGAAGAATGAGATAATGATTGTGACTAACCCAGCATAGTTACCATCCTGAAATGCCTGTGAAACTGTCTTACCAAAAGATGCAGGCAAAAAGGAAATAATGCTTGTGAATATCAAAAGAGATGTGCCATTTCCAAGTTTCAGATCAGAGATTCGTTCGCAAAGGTACGTCATTCAGAGCCAGTGTCAATGAAGTAACAGATGACAGAATCCACCTGTACTGAAGTCATTGACATAACCAGGCCAGTCGCCTGCCATGAAAAAAGAAAACGCCAAAGAGGATATTAAATGAAAGCTCAGGAAATTTCATCAGGTAGTACAGTGAGATGAAATATTGATTTGGTTTTCAGGAACTTTCAGACTGATAAATAATGCTTATAACATCCTCCACAGGCTGACAAGTGATAGTAACCATACAACAAATAACTGTGAAAACCTAACTATTGTGCTAGCTTAAAAGTCGAAATTAATTCATACAAAACTTTTTCCTTCAGATACTCACTTTTTTAGCTTTTTGGGTAATTATGAGAATCCTTTTAAGCAATGTGTGCTTATACTAAAAAGTTTCTGCATATGATGGGTGTTTTAATGGCTTTCCATTTTATATCAAACAATCACTCATTTTTCTCAAATCAATTTGCTTCAACTTTGGTCTTAGGAAAATATCTAGATCTCTGGCTTGGCCCTCCATTAAAATGTCCATTTACTCTAAACATGCAAGCATTAACACTGAAATTCTAGCACAAACAACCAAAACTTTAATGAATTCAACAGACTGTTCAAGCCCTCTTGGTTCAATCTATCTAACCTGTTATTTATTATTGAGTAGCGTACCAATACTATAGCAAACCCAACTAAAGCATAACGAGTATACTAGAGAACTTTCTTTCTTCCAGCTTCACCCTCTATTTTTTGAATATCTTGCAACTTGGGATAAACTTGTGCAAGAAGTTTGTTAGATCTTAAGGTCTTCTTCTTTCTTATTTTGATAGTAACAAACACCAAATCAATGGACTAATGAGTTTGTTTGATTATGTGCAAGAATTTCCAAGAACTTCTCTAAAAGTATTGCAGGATGCTGCTTAGTCGCGGACACGACTCTAGACATAAGCTTGGTCACAGGTGCGACAGAATCAGTCACGGTCTTGAAAAGTTTCAGGTCGCGGGCGCGAAATTGATTTTGAGATTTCCAAAACATCCAGTAGCTTCCAGGAAAAAAGAGTCCCTCTAGTCGTGGGCGCGACACAAGGAAGTCACGGGTGCGACTAATCCAAGTCGCGGGCGAGAAATTAAAAACAAGACATCTCAAAACATCCAGTAGCTTCAAGATGAATAGTGTCATTCAGTCGCGGGCGCGATATTGTACCATCGGGGGTGCGACCAGATAAATTTGCAGCATTGTCCAAGCTCAGTCGCAGGCATAAAGAAGCTCAACCTATTTTGAATGCTAGGTATCGCAATGAGTCGCGGGCGCGACTTGGATAAATTCAAATTCATTCTTCTTTGAGCCAAAAAAAATGAAGAAGCTAGTCGCGGGCGCGACTCACCTATAAAATAGCCGTTGGAGTAAAAATTCATGTGCATTTATTGCGGGAATTTGAGTCTAAACGGCTCTTTCTTCGCCCAAGACTATAAATATGAGTTGGTTTGTATTAAATGAAAAGAGAACAACCTTAGAACAAGTTCATAATTATTTATTGCAAGATCATTCATATTTATTATGCAAAAATCAGTTTTTACTTACATTTATTGTAAATCTTCAAAGTTGTTGAAGATTTTTATTTATATGAGAGTGTGGTAAAAAGGGATATTCTTTCTTCTCATCTCTTGTAAATCTATTGGGTTGTGTGTGAGCCAAGTTTGAGAAAAACACTTTGTAAAAAGTTATACATTTATTGTAAATCTTCAAAGTTGTTGAAGATTTTTATTTATATGAGAGTGTGGTAAAAAGGGATATTCTTTCTTCTCATCTCTTGTAAATCTATTGGGTTGTGTGTGAGCCAAGTTTGAGAAAAACACTTTG
>CANXYC010371831.1:0-15950 GCA_948193065.1 Aleurites moluccanus
GCATCATTTAAATTCTATAGCATGAAATACAATCAATAGCATAGAAACACATCAAGTAGAAATCATATTTCACACATAGCAACCAACTCATGAAAATACCCCTAACTCCCCCTAGGTTTTAGGTACTAGGGTTAGGGTTTCTAACTAGGGTTTCACCTAGGATATTACAATGCCGCTTCTATAGGCACCAATGCAGGAGCAAATTTACTCAATTGACTGAACTTCCTGGCATATTCTGAAACACTCATGCCAGGGGTCTGAACCAATCTCTCAAACTCCAGGGACTTAGCTTCCCTCACACGCTAAGGAAGAAATTCATTCAGCACCAATTCCTTGAATCTCTCCCAAGATAGCTCTTCATTTTCCCGTAGCATACCAAAAATGCTTCTCTTGAACCAATCTTTGGCCTCAGCCTTCATCAAATATCCCACAAACTCTATAGCCCTTCTGTCAGGAATCCGTAGAATTTGTACCTTTTTTCAATTTCCTCTAGAAAATCTGTAGGATCCATTTTACCTTTATATTCTAAGGGCTTAAGCTTGAGAAACCTCTCAAATGATACCTCTTCCTCTTGATGCACTACAGGTGGTGGAACTATCGGAAGAACAGGGATTTCTGGAACCTGAACTGGAGGTACCTGCTGCTGCCTTTGCTGAGTAATGAACTCATCTATCATTGCATAGTTCCTTTGCAGCTGATCCAACTGCTAAGCCATATGAGCCATATCCACTGGTGGCACAGGAGGAACCTCATCTCCTCTATTTTCACCTACAAAACCCTCTTCAGAAGGTAGATCCCGCCTAGGACGACCTCGCCCTCATCCTCTACCATGACGTAGAGGCATCTCGATACTGATAAGAAGAACAAATATTATCATACTCACTACGCATACTTAACGCAGATACATACCAAAGGAAGACACAATTGAACGAGACACAAATCCTATGCTCCGTAGTTATCTTAATCAACACTTATACTAATGCTCATGCATCTCTATCTATCTTTTATCTTAAGGATTATAAACCTATAGTTCTGATACTACCTCTGTCACACCCCAACTCCAGTGGTGCGACGGTCCTAGGGCAAGTGTAGGCTTAAGGCCACCATAAACCCGTAGAACTCTCATATCCTGGATCTCATACATATTTATATCAAATATAGATGTCATTCAATAATCATTCTATAATCCATATAAGCATAATTCATATCTTTATTTATATCATTTCAAAATTTCCTCTTATTCCTTACTGATCAAAAAATGTATCCCACATCACTAAGGAACAAAAGTAACCCAAAAAAATAACAAGTCATACATCAAAATATTATCATCCCAAATGACCAACTACGGAGCTCTAGAGTATACTCTCGATACATACTGTACCATAATACCATACAATGAATATACATAAATATATCAAAATGATTACAATGGGGCTTCTTGGAAGAATAAGTCAAGAAGCTTGATCTTCTCCACTAGCTCCCTCACGAGCTACACTGTCACCTGAAATCCACAGAAAAGGAGTGAGCCTTCAACTCAGTAAGATATGAACATGCAGTATGAAATATATATATATATATATATATGAATCTAAAGGAGATATTAAATCCAAGAACATGGGTAATAATCATCATATGGTTAGGCTTACAAGAACAGAAGTGCTCACAATCGAATAGCACTATCAAGTAACATGGTAGAACTGCAGAGTGCATCAGTAGCCATGCTACCTATCACAACAGAGCGCATCGGTAGTTCTTGCTACCTTATAGCAAATGCATGCTTGGCTAGGCATATGCCTAGAGCTCATGGTCCCCTCTAGGTGGAACACTGATAAAAATCCTATCAGCTAGGTTCCCAAAGTGCACGATGGACCAATGAATTTACTCTCATTGGGAAGAGCATTCTATCCATAGGGTCATATGGTTTCAATCTCACAAGAATCATATTGGTCACAAGACCATCAACATATACCATAAATTCAATCAAGTTTAACAAATAGGAATCATGTGAACTTGATATAAGAAGGTTGACTAAGTCACTTGCATTATATACATATTTATAGAAATCACATGAAATAAATGGTAAAGTTTCAGTTTTAAGATATCATAGAATTGTCATTTAATAATCTGATAATACTATAGCAAGTATACAAGAATCATGTGGGTGAACATTAATGATGCTGGGTCATATCATTTCAATGAAACATAAACAATTGCAATGTTCATACTTACCTCAACACAAATTACTCTTGATTTTCCTTTAACAATTTGCTCATAAAATTCTCCTCAATTTCCTTGATTTTCTCCTCCTAAGACATTTCCCCAAATATTCAAAATTAGAATTTTTCTTAATCAATAATACTCAATATTATTTCTTAATATTTAACCATCTAAGAGTTTCTATTTTTAATCCCCAATATCAATTTAATTCATCTCTTAAAGAGAATCTGAAATTATTTCGAATTTACTGTTCACGTTACTATTTATGACAGTCCATAAATTCTGATTTCTCGAATGTTAATTACCATTAATAGCTTTATAATGCTTGCAATAAATTCTATACACCCATAATTAACCATTCTAACTACCAGACTTAATTAATCTAAAAGAAAATGGCATTTGAAGAAAATTTATCTTATTTCTCCAAAAACTGATTTCCTAAGATATTCTGCTTAAATCTAATAATTTCTGCCTTAAAATATGCTAATCTAGAGATTTAATGCATTAATTTTGAGTATTAATGCATTAAACAATAAATGGAACTATTCTGAAAAGAATTGAAGAAGAACGAAGAAAAGAAGAAAGAAAATCGTGCAGAAAAATCGCTACTGGGTACTTGGTTAAATAGGCCACTGCCCCACAAATCTCGCTCGCCAGCTCGCCTCGCCAACCTGCCTCGGCAATGCTACCTCGCATAAGCCAGCTCGCACTTCCCACTTCGCCAATATGCTCCGGCAATGTCACTTCATATAAGCCACTTCGCTAATCCCACTTCGTATATCCAATTTGCATATGCCACCTCGCATATGCTGTTTCACCAAACTCTCCTCGTGAACTCCTCTTCGTATATACTGCCTCGCATATGCCACCTCGGCAATGCCTCTTCCCATAATGCCACCTCGCCTTTTCCTCTTCGCCAAATTCCTCTTCACACATGCCACCTCGCATATGCCTCTTCGCTAAATTCTTCTTCGCACATGTCACTTCGCATATGCCTCTTCGCCAATTGCCACCTAGGCAATCTCACCTCGCCACTTCGCTAGCTCGCATTGCCGGCTCGCAATTACCAGATCTTGCTGAGCTGAAACCCTTCCTTGACAACTTATACTTAATCAGCTCGCAAATGAGCTATAAATATCCAAACTCCCTTATTATTTTTATCACTTAAAATAGACATGCAGGAGTTCAACATATCCAAAATTCAAATCACAAAGACAGCTACACAAACCATGGTGACTCTCTAAATTCTACCCTGACTTACTACCCAAAATCCATCCCAACAGACCTGAGAAATCCCGCTCTTCACTGAGTTATAGTTATCCAAACTTCCTAAAATTTTATAGATAACATCAAAACACATAGAGGAACATTTCTTATGTTAACACCTTTGGCTCAAACTACCTCAGTCATTCCCAGAAAATTCAAACATACACATATTTCTTGCAGACACACTAAACCAGACAAGTCCTGCTCAATGAGGCATAACTCCTCACACACACAGAATTTTACCAAACCATTTAGCAAAATTGAAGGTGAGACATAAATTCACAACTTTTATGTTTTACACTTTACCAAATTATTTCTTTAAAATCATGCAATCAGCCTCACAAAAATCCTGAAATAAGAAATTTCTGGATTTGTCAAACATTCATATTTTCAATAAATTAAATTCATCAAACATAAAATTCATTAAAATGACAAAAATTTGCAGATGCTACAAGTATACAAGGTATGTCAATATTATTTATATCAAATATGTAACAAAACAAAAAAAAAAAAAAAAGGAATGTTGATGAAACAATTAAATGGATAAATGAATAAAAAATGAACAATTAGGATCTTTTAATTAGGTGTCTAAGTCAAAATTGGCTATAATTTCTGTTATGATATTATCTAAGATGATTTTAAAATAATAATAAAGGATAAATATTAATAATAACAATTACTCATTTCGATAATAAACAACACAAGGTCAAACTTGATCAAATTTGAAGGACATTTCAAAATTGTAGGAGTTTAAATCACATTCTCAATTCATTCAGTTTCGATATCCAAAACAAAGGGTTTAACACTCATTTAGGACCAACAATGAATAATGTACAACTAGGATTCCTTGGCCATCAATGAACAATGAGGTAATATTCATAACAAATTAGTTTGAATTCAAATACAAGTAAGAGAATATATATATGTTACTCACCTCCAAAATACAAAATGAAGAAGTGACTTCTTCTCCTAGCAAAGATAAAATGAGTGATCCAACTCCTCACTCTCCTTTTCTTTTTCTTTCCTTCTTGAAGCTATATCATAAATGGAATATATTTTAGCACTAAAGAGACACTCAATTACATAATTCTAAAGTTAATTTTGAAAAAAAAAAACCCTTTGATTCTTAACTTTTGGTTTTGGGCAGCCCTGCTTCTTTTATCTATATCTCAAGTTATATCCATTCAATTGATTTAATTATTTTTCTTAATTATACTACACATCTAAGGTTCCAACATACATGTTTTTATAAGCTCTAGACAATTTATAGTGAAATTTTGAAGATAGACTTGAAATCTGTAATCTACCCTACAACTTCTACTCGAACACTCCTCACTGTTTTGCTTATAAATCATTGTGTAGATATTCAATTGCTGTTATGTTTTCATGAAATTTTAGCAAAGACATAATAGGGGAAGATTTTTTATGTTTTGAGTTTCCCCTGAATAACAATTTAAGGTCCTCAAAATTTCAATACTCAGTAGGGTATCTTAGCACAAACCCTAACCTGAGTCAGCCTTAATCAGTGATCTATATCCTTCAACACATAAATAATTTGATAAAATATACTAGAAGGAAAATAACCTATACATATAAATCTACAACATTCATGTTTTAAGAATCTTCAAATTCTAAATTTAAGGATATGAAAGCTCCGTCTCAAGATTATATCAAGTCATAGGAGATTCAAAATTTCTAAGGATTAGCTTCTAATTTAGCTTCCTTTCACCAATTAAACCTCTAAATTTTCAATTAAACTCATTAAATTGAATTATGTAGCTAGATAAGAACATTATCTCTTTAAGTCTTGAACAAAATTTTCCTTAAATCTTCAACAATTTTGAAGAAGAGAAGCTTTGAAGATGGATGTATGAAAATTGATGAAGATGGAGAGGTGATTTTAATAAAGAATATATTGAACAAAATTTTAAAGAATTTTAATGGTGAAATTTTGGCCAAGAGAAGAGGAAGAAGAAGATGGTGAAAATTTTCTCTAATTATGTTTATTTATAATAATTAATCTCCAATTAGAATTTTTAGGAAATAAAATTTAAGAAAAAGAAAAAGGAAATGAATTTAACCCATTTTATGTCTAAATTAATTTAAACAAAATTAAACTAATTTATTTTAGTGGAGAAGACTTCACTTGGCCCGCCACCTTTTCATTTAATCATTATTTTATTATTTTATTTTATTAGTCAAATGAATTTTGACTCCATTTCTCCAAAATTATAAAATTGACATTTTCTTCTTCTATCTCTTTTACTTCTCTACTAAAGTATTTAGATTTTATTAATTTCACTCAATTCTATTTTTAACATATTCACTATTCATCAGATTTTAGGTCTGTGAAGAAAAAATGGATAAAATACTATTTTAGAGTATTAAAAATCAAACACCAAAGGGTCTTCAACTTAGGTTTTCTAAGATTTTCTTCTAAGCTTATTTGATTAACTAACACTCTTTCTAACTTTATTTAATTTCTTAATGATTTTTCCCATGATATTTAACCACCTAACTTAAGTTACCCATAATCGATTTCAAGCAATTCACTTCCTAATTTTATAAAAATTCATCTACCTATACTCGTTTCTTATAACTATCTTTAAATGCTTTTAGTTTTCTTTTAGGATTATTATATTCCACCCCCTTTATAAAAAAAAAATCATCATCAAATTTAAAAAATATACCTACCTCATACAGAAAACAACTGGGGGTACTTCTGTCATATGTCTGATTCAGTTTCCTAGGTGCACTCTTTTACACTTTGATTCCTCCATAGCACTTTCACCATTGGGATTTCTTTGTTTCTCAACCTCTTTACTTGTCTATCTATAATCTGAATAGAAATCTCCTCATACGATTGATCTTCATTCACCTCTATCTCTTACACTGGAAGAACATGTGACTAATCCGATATATACTTCCTTAGCATAGAAACATGGAAGACTGGATGTACGTGGAGCTAATCGATAGGACACATTTTCAATTCTATCAAGCACCTCAAATGATCCCACACATATCTAGGTGACAACTTTCCCTTTTTGCCAAATCTCATAACACCTTTCTGAGGGAAAATTTTCAGAAACAAATGTTCACCAATAGAAAAATGTACATCCTTTCTCTTCGGATTCGTGTAGCTTTTCTGCCGACTGAAGGCAGTTTCATTCTATCTCTAATAATTTGTACCTTTTCCATTGTCTCTTGGATCAATTCAGGGCCTTCAATTGCCTTCTCTTCTAGTTCAATCCAACAAACTGGTGATCGACACTTTCGGCCATATAATACTTCATATGATGCCATACCAATTGTGGAATGGTAACTATTATTATACGCAAACTCCACCAAAGGTAAATACTTATCCCAACTGTCTCCAAAATCAAAAACATATAACTTCAACATGTCTTCTAATGTCTAGATGGTTCTCTCTGTTTGTCCATCTGTCTATGGATTGGTTATCTACTCACTATGCTACAATTAATTGTCGGGGAAAAAGAGTGGAATTCAAACCTATGAGTCAAGATAGCTTTGTATTTTAGGGTGACAGAGGTAGTGTGATGACAAGAATGATATCTGCTATTAATGCAAGATGGCTTCTGAGGAAGGGATGTCAGGGATTCTTGGCCAATGTGGTTGATACATAGGTCACCTCTAATGGAGTTAATCATATTACTGTGGTAAATGAATTTCCTAATGTTTTTCCTAAGGATTTACCAGGAATACCTCCTAATAGGGAAATAGAATTTGAGATTGAAGTGTACCCTATAACTAATCTAATATCCATTCCTCCTTATCGAATGGTTCATACAGAATTGAAGGAGTTAAAAGTACAGCTGCATGAATTGCTTGATAAAGGGTTTATAAGACCCAGCAGTTACCATGGGGATCTCCAGTGTTATTTGTGAAGAAGAAATATGGGACTCTCTAAATGTGTATTGATTATAGACAATTGAATAAGGTGACTATTAAGAATGAATATCTTTTACCCAAGATAGATAACTTATTTGATCAGTTACAATGAGCTAGTCATTTCTCCAAAATTGATCTCAGGTCGTGTTACCATCAATTAAAGGTCAGAAAAGAAGATGTGCCAAAAATAGCTTTTAGAATCTGATATGGTCATTATGAATTCCTAGTTTTTCCATTTGGTCTTACTAATGCACCTCCAGCCTTTATGGATTTGATGAATAGAGTATTCAAACCTTTCTTGGACAAATTTGTCATTGTCTTTATTGATGACATACTTGTATACACTAGAAGTCAAGAAGAGCATGAAGAGCATTTGAGAATTGTACTACAAATATTGAGGGAACATAAGCTATATGCCAAGCTATCGAAGTGTGAATTTTGGCTAACTGAAGTATGTTTCTTGGGGCATGTCATTAATAAAGATGGCATAAAAGTAGATTCGAAGAAAGTTGAAGTAATAGCGGATTGGCCTCGACCCACCAGTGTAATTGAAGTCAGAAGTTTTCATGGCATTGCAAGTTATTATCAAAGGTTTGTTAAAGATTTCTCTAAGATAGCCTTGCCATTGACCAAGTTAACAAGAAAGCAGGTTAAATTACAGTGGAATGATTCTTGTGAAGAAAGTTTTCAGAAGCTTAAAACATGTCTCACTACTACTCTAGTACTTGCTTTGGCATTTGGATCTGATGGATTTGCAATATATTGTGATGCTTCAAGGGTGGGACTTGGATGTGTGCTTATGCAAAATGGGAATGTGATAGCTTATGCATACAGACAATTGAAGAGGTATGAATAGAATTACCCCACCCATGATCTTGAAATGGCAATGGTAGTCTTTACCTTAAAGATTTGAAGGCATTATCTTTATGGTGAAACATGTGAGATATTCACTGATCACAAAAGTCTCCAATACATTCTACAACAGAAATACCTTAATCTGAGGTAGAGACGGTGGGTGGAGTTAATAAAGGATTATGATTGTCAAATCCTTTATCATCCTAGGAAGGCAAATATGGTAGTTGATGCATTAAGTAGGAAATCGATGAAAAGTCTATCACATATTGCTGTTCATCGAAGGTTTTAATTAGGGAGATGAAAGAATTAATTGATATGGGAATTCAGTTGGAGATTTCTGAATCACAAGCTCTGTTTGAACAGTTTCAAGTGAGACCTAAATTGATTAATGAAATTAAAGTCTCACAGGATAGGGATCTGCAGTTACTCAAGCTAAAGGAGGATGTGAAAGCTTGGAAGACTTCCGAGTTTCAATTAGATGATGGTGTATTAAAAATAGGGCAACGGTTGTGCATGCCTGACATTGATGGACTCAGAGAGAAGATTTTGAAAGAGATTCATTTTGCACCTTACAGTGTTCACCCAAGGACAACCAAAATGTATCATGATGTGAAGAGCTACTATTACTGGCCGTTATGAAGCAACAAATAGCCAAGTTTGTATCTACTTGTCTATCTTGTCAGTAAGTGAAATTCAAGCACCAAAAACCTTCTGGGTTGCTTCAAGAGATAGAGTAGCCTGAATGGAAATGGGAGCAGATCACTATGGATTTTGTAGTTGGATTACCAAGAATTTCACGGGGTTATGACTCTATATGGGTAATTGTGGATCTGCTTACGAAGTTAGCTCATTTTCTTAAGGTTAAATCCACTTATTCAGCAGCACAGTATGCTCAATTGTATGTGGATAAGATTGTGAGATTGCATGGTGTACCAAAATCCATTATATCATATTGGGGTGCTCAGTTCACATCCCGATTTTGGCAAAAGTTTCAAGAGGATTTAGGTACATAGTTTAATATCAGTATTGCTTTCCACCCTTAAACTAATGGGCAATATAAAAGAACCATTCAGTCACTGGAAGATATGCTTCGTTTATGTGTTCTTGACTTTAGAGGCAGTTGGGATCAATAGCTACCTTTGGTAAACTTTGCTTACAATAATAGCTATCATTCCACTATTGGTATGGCACTATACGAAGCATTGTATGGAAAAAAAGCAGATCTTCAATATATTGGGTGGAACCTAGAGATAAACAGATCGAAGGCCCAAATTTGATCAAAGTATCTATGGAGAAATTGTTGATTATTAGAGAAAGAACGAAGACAGCTTTTAGTCGGCAAAAGAGTTATACGGATCCTAAGCGAAGAGATATGCAGTTAACTATTGGCGACCATATATTCTTAAAGATTTTCCTAATGAAAGGTGTTATGCAGTTTGGCAAGAAGGGGAAACTTTCACCAAGGTATTTGGAACCATTTGAGATACTGGATAAAGTGGGGAATGTATCTTATCGCTTAGCTCTTCCTCCGAGATTAAGACATGTTCATCCAGTATTTCATATCTCAATGCTCTGAAAGTACTTGTCCAATCCTTCTCATGTACTTCAACCACAAATTATTGAAGTAGATGAGAATTTATCATATGAAGAAGTACCAGTTAAGATCGACAAGTAAGGAAACTGATAAATAAAGAAATTTATATAGTGAAAGTGAAATGGAGAAATCACAGTTGAGGAATGCACGTGGGAAAGCAAAACTGATATGCAATAAAAGTATCCACAGTTGTTTCAGCAATAAGGTTAGTAATTTAAAATTCGAGGATGAATTTTTCTGAAGAGGGGTAGAATGTAATAACCCTAATTGAAAATTTAAAACGATTAAAGGTAGTTACAAGAAACAAGCGTCGATAGTCGATTTTTTTTTATAGATTTTAGAAAATGCATTGCTTAGAATTAATTATGGTTAACCTAAATTGGGTAGATTAGTAGTATGAAAAAAATAATTAAAGGGTTAAATAGAATTAGAAAGAGTATTAATTAATTAAATCAATTAAAAGACTTAAAAGAAAAACTTAGAAAACCTAGGTTTGAACACCTTTTGGTATTCGATTTTTAATAAATTCTAAAGCAATCTTTTGTCCAATTTTTCTTCACATACTTAAAATTTGATGAATAATGGATGAGTTAAAAATAGAATTGAGTGAAATTGATAAAATTTAGATGCTTAAATAGAGAAGTAAAAGAAATAGAAGAATAAGAAGAGGAAAATGATAATTTTATAAATTTTGAGAAATTGGTCAAAATTTAAACAATAATTAAAAATAAATAAATAAATAATGAAATGGGCTAGGTGGATGGCCAAGTGGAGGGATCTCCACCAAATTAATTTGTTTTATTTCATCCAAAATAATAAAGTCATAATCAAGGCTAAATTAATTTTCTTTTCATTTTTTGTCAAATTTTCTTTTCCTAAATTATAATTAGTTATTAATTATTATAAATAAACAATTAGATAAAATTATCTCCATCTTCTTCTTTCTCTTTCCTTGGCTGAAAATTTCTCCATAAAATTCTCCAAAATTTTGCTTCACCTCACTCACTCAAACCGTTCTCCATCTTCATCAATTTTCATAGCTCCATCTTCAAAGCTCGTTTTCTTTATCAAATTTGTAGATAGTTAAAAGAAATTCTTCAAAGGGCTTCAAGATGTAAAATCTTTAACTAGTTATATAATGTGATTTAATGAATTTTAATGTAAATTTAGAGGTTTAATTAGTGAAAGAAAGTAGGATTAGAAGTAAATCTTTGGAAATTCAAAATTTCCTATGACTTGACAGAATATTGGGGCTGAGTTTTCATACTCTTAAAGTTGAAATTTGAAGATTCTTAAAGCATTAAAGTTGTATCTTTAATGTCTAGATTAATTTTCTTTAAGTAAGTTTAGTCAAATTCTTACTGTGTTGAGAGATATAGACCACTGTGTATGGATGACTTGGATTAGGGTTTGTGCTGAGAGACCCTACTGAGTTTTGCAATTTTGAGGATATTAAATTTTGATTCAGGGGAAACTTAAAACATAAAAAAATCTTTCTCTGTGTCTTAATTAAAATTTTGTAAAAATAAAACTGCATTTGAATATCTACATAATGAGTTACAAGTGAAATAGTAAAGGTTGCTCGCATAGGAATTGCAAGGTAGATTGCAAGATGCAGGACTAATTTTGAAATTCAACTATAAATTGTATAGAGTTGAGAAAAATATGATTTTTGGATATTAGACCCTGAGATGTATAGTTTAATTAGGAAAAATAATTAGAGCAATTGGATAAGTATAAAAGGAGATATGACTGAGAGGACCAAGGCTGCCAGTAGGATGAAAGTTGAAATTAACCTTAATAATTGGGAATTTTAGGAAAATTGATTAATTAGAGTTTTAATTAATGTAAGTTCTTGTCAATTTAACACTAAATTATATTTAATTATATGTGTAGCATCTAAAGAGGATGACAAAGAGGTTCATGATCACCTTTGTTGTCCTTGTTGAGTAGAGAAGGAAGATCTATTTTGGATTTTTGCTTTTAGAAGTGAGTAATATACATACTATTTTGCTTGGCATTGCTTTCAAATTAAATTATTGAAATTACCATGAAATTTCATTGTTGGCCAAAAATACCAATTGAATGATCCATGATTAATTTCATGCCCTTTATAATCCCAAATGATTCATTTTAAATGAATTTACATGATTGGTCTAATGTTTCATATATTGAACCCTTGGAAGTGCTTAAGTTATTTTTGATACTTAATGATTAAGCACTATATATTTGGCATTAATGAAATGACAAAATTTTTAATGACATTAAGTACAGTGGTTTAATGATCCTAGCTAGGAGGAGGTTAAGGTCCTAGTCATACGGTCTGATCAACCATATGAGTAAATAGCATGCTATCATATTATAGCCTCTACTTAAATTATCAATAATGATTCTCTCATTTTATAATATGATATGCTATGAATTCTTGATGCCAATGTGTAACCGAACCCATATGTTAAATGACTTCAATTTTATAAATCTTTAATTGATTAATGACCCCATTATTATTATACATTTTATGCTATCATTATCCTCTTTGTGAGCAACTCCCTCACTTAGTCTCACAAGTAAGATAATATGTGTATTACTCACTGAGATTAAATTCTCACTTCTCATGATTTAATGTCTTCAGGTTTGTAGTATATAGTGGTAGTTCCAGCCCATCTTCTCCATCCGAGTTTGAAAGCGGTAGTATCTATGTAACTGCCTCTACTATGAAGAATTTGTTTTTTTTTTTTTTAATCTATAGTTACTCCATGATTATGATGGTAATGTGTGATAGGTATAATTACTGTGTTTACGACTCAGTTAATATTAGTATGAAGTATATTGATATATAATTAATTGATACTTTTATGGTAATTGAAGTAGGGAATTATAATATAAAAAATGGAAGTCAAGGGTATAAGGTGGAATTTTAGAAGTGATGGTTTACTTATAGGTTATGTAAATTTGTATAAATTAAATAAGTCAATAACTTGGGATGTTATATTTACAAAGGAAACTCTGGCGAATTTTTTTTTATAAAAATTGCATAAATAATTTATAGGTCAATAATTTGTAAGTTATGATGATTTCTACGGGAATTGGTAGTCTTAAGCTAACTCTTTCCTTAGAATCGTCATATCTCAATATAAAAATGTGACAGTATGATTAAGTTTACAGCCACCGAAAATCTGTATAACCCAAAACTATATCTGTAGCAATCATTAATATTATCTTAAACCACAATATAATCCATATAAGAATTTGTAATCCTCCATCCAATTCGTTTCTATCATATCAATATCATAAGACAATCACTTGTTCACAATGAATCAAAAGCAACCCTTGAACCCACATTCAAAATGAAAAAGTGTACACCATAAATGAACTCAAAATAAGTCATTATTTTATAGTTACAAACCATCGAATACTACATAGCAATAAGAGTTATATAATACAACAAAATAATAACATAATTCAAGAATGTTACAAAACTATGCATTTGCAAGCTTTTTAGAGAAGAAAGAATCAAAAAGCTCAATTCTTGCCTCTAGGCCTTCAACTTTAACACCTAAAAAACATATCAGAAGAGGAATTAGTCTTTTAATTTAATGGTTTATGAATATGATAATGCTTGGGATTCATTGTACAATATATATATATATATATATATACATATATATACATATATATATATATATATATACATATATATACATATATATACATATATATATATATATATATATATATATATATATATATATATATATATATATATATATAATCAAAAAGCTCAAATCTTGTCTCTAGGACTTCAACTTTAACACCTAAAAAACATATCAGAAGAGGAATTAGTCTTTTAATCCATTAAGTTAAAAGACTAATTCCTCTTCTGATATGTTTTTCAGGTGTTAAAGTTGAAGGCCTAGAGGCAAGAATTGAGCTTTTTGATTCTTTATATATACACACACACACACACACACACACACTTTCAATAGGGGTCAGTAACCATCACAGTGTTGTGCCTATAAGGAACGACACCAAATAAATCAATATGTACATGAAAAAAATGAAAGTATTAACAATAAATAGTGGTGGGGTCGTACCTCCCTATACCAGTATACATGTGCTTTTGTGGGCACACACCTAGGTTATCATCACCCTCTTCAGATAAGACACTAATAATTTAGACTCTATCAATTAAGCCATCGGTATATACGGTCCAATAATTTATCTCTCATTTGAAAAGGGGTTTTATCACATACATGATCTATGGTTCGATCAAAGCTAGGTAGGTACATTCATAATAAATAGGACCAAGCGGCCCTTCAATAATAATTTAGCAAGGTTTATATCAAATACAATATTAATAATCAATAAAATTCAACAAAAAACTTGATCCAAAGAAACGTTGATCAAGCCCATTATCAAAGGAAACAAAGATTAAACTTTAAAGAAAGTATCAATAAATCATTTATAGGACATCAATGGTTGTACAATGGTAATTTAGTTTTATCAATAACAAATATACTAATATAGAAGAAAATTATATCAATTATGAGTAAGTAAATACAATTAGGATAGCTTACCATGCATAATCATAATTCATAACTCACCTCAAAAGCAATAAACTTTTTATAGAGCTCAAAGACACCTTAATATTTTTCAACTATCCCAAATTTCTTAGCTTATCCAAGCCTATACACAGATTCAACATATATCGAAATTAGGGTTTTCTTACCCAAGAAGATCTAAGTTAAATCTTTATGATTCTAGACTTCTTGGAGTCCATTTAGATATTTCTTAGTCTTAATTTAATTATTACTTAAGTGAATGAGGAATGTTTGGAGACACAAATATTATTCACAACACTATTCATCAATATATCGTTAATGTCTTAACCTTCCAACCAACTATCAATACTAGCCATAAACGCAAATATCTTATTGCCCTTAACTCATAAACAACTCCTTTCACTAGCAATAACCTCATTTCATACCCAAAAGAAAGTTTAAAATAATTACCTTATTCTTTCACAACTTAGAGTTCTTAAGGAAATTGAGTCTTAAGAGTATTTTAATGAGTTTCTTGGAGTGATTTCTTTAAAGATAAGAGCATTTATTTGAGTAATAAAGCATTAGGAAGTACTTGAACAAAGTTGGGGTTTCATAGTGTAACACCTCAGCCTAATCTGGACCTAACCCTTAAAGAGAACCTTAGGGGGGAGATTTTCTTTTCTTTTGAATATATTATTAATATGAATTTATGTATGAAATTGATTGTATGCATGTTATTTGAATTGATTTTAGGCATAGAAGTGGTTTAGAGGCTATTAGGACTTAATCGGAAATTTTGAGTTTTTAGTGAACTGGGGGCAAAATGATCATTTTTCTCCCTGTCAGATTTTAATGGATTTAATATCATATTTGAATGTAGAAAAGAATTTAAAGACTTGAAATGACATTATTTAATTTATTTGAGTATTAGTTAAAGAAATAAACCCGGTTAAAAAATGTTCCCCGACAAGTTGTGCAATTTCGGTGCTTCGGTTGCATTAGGGGTATTTTGGTATTTTCCTTTATAATATGGAGTTATAGAGTGTGTACAACCTTAAGGTATTAGTATAGGCTTGATTAAATCTAACCATTGGATCAAATGATGAAGAAATGGATAATTAGATGAGTAGATTGCAAATTTGCTATCATAAGCTCAAAGTGTAGGATTGTTGCCTTTGGTTTTGGATTTGGTGTGTTAAATGTATGTGGTATCCATCTTAGTTGACTTTGGATGAACCAATAGTATAAAAGTAAGAAGAATGGATGGTTGGATGACTAGGTTTCACCAAAATTACTATGAAACCTAAAGCATTGGATCCCATCTTTAGTGTTTGGATAAATTTCTTCCACCTTACCATTTTATCTTCTTCTTCCTTATGAAGTTTCAGCCAAAACCACCATTATTCTTCAAGCTTGGTTCGGTCAACAACTACCCCACCCATTTCTTGTTATTTTCTTTCCATTTTTGATTAAATTAGATATAATCGACCATCCTAAACACTAATCTAACCTTGGATTTCAAAGAAAAACCCATTAAGGCCACCAAATAATTCAAGGAAGATTTG
>CANXYC010371931.1:0-14802 GCA_948193065.1 Aleurites moluccanus
CAATCAAATTTCATATCAAACTAATCAACACTCAGATAGTGGTGACTCTCCAAAAGTCACCCAGACTCCTGCATCAAAATCCAACCGAACAGCCCTGATACAAAACACTCTCCACTGAGGTATACTTATCCAAAAATTCTGAAATTTTACAGAAATCATATCAACACACACAGAAACATTTTTCATGTTTACAACTTCAACAAATTCTGCCTCAGTCATTCCCAAAAATTCCAAATATATACTGCATCCCTGCAGGAATTCTCATCCAGACCAGCCTTGCTCAAATAGACCCAACTAACCACATACTCAGAATTTTACCGAACAATTTTACAAAATTATAGCTAAAACATAAATTAACAACTTTTATATTTTACACTTTACCCAATTGTGTCTTTAGGAGCAAGTAATGGTCAACACTGAATTCTGCTACAGTTCTTAAACAAAAATTTCTGAAATTTCAAACTTCTCATTTAAATCTTTTAAAATTTTTCCAAACATATAAAATCAACAAATACACTTTAAAAAAATGGCAGATATTACAGTGATGATGATAATTTATAGGTCTCATATAAGAAATTAATTTTTAATTAGATTTGAGATTATTGTATGTTCTCGTTGATTTATGTATGTATAAAATTTTATTGGATTGATTGGAATAAAATATTTCTAGATATTTTATGATGTTATATTATTATTGACTTAAGAATTGAATATTTTAAATATCACTTAGTTTGGAGATCCAATAAAGGTCGTTGAGGTGTTGTGATTATTCCAGGCCTTGTGGGCTATATTATTTGAAGTATTTATTAAATTTGTTTCAGCGAGTTAATGTTTTAGTTTTAGAGGAGATCCCGCCGAAATTCGAGTACACTAGTTAAAGTTACTTTCATGTGACTCTAAAGTCAAGTTGAATTGCCCTCATTCTAATGTTCTTTGTATATTATCCAACATGAGTATTTTCAGTGTAACACCCTAGAACGTTTTATAATTGCATTTAGAACCATAAAATAAGTACTAATATGAGGATGATTTTTATTTAAATATATAAGTTATGAATATGTTATTTAAATCCTAAAACCTTAATTTAATACCCTTAATACCTTATTAAAATAGAATTACATGGAAACTACATTAAAATCCCAATTGAATGTGAAATGAAAAATATGTAAAGTATTAGCGTTAGAAATCAAAGTGGGACAATAATGTAATTATAAGAAAGTTTTTGGATAAGTTTCTAAATAAGAAAAATTGAGGGGCCAAAGTTCAAATATTTAAATTTTCTTAAATTTCTATAAAAATCCATGCATAGAAAATTGTCTATTTTTCTTCTTCCTCCTCCAATAGGCCAAACCACTCTTACACAACACCCTTCATTATTTCTTCAACCTTTCATCAAAATTCAACCTTCAAAATTAAATCCAACAAAACTTATATAAAATTTTAAACCTACCTAGTCTATTAACACCAAAATTCTATTTGGAAACTCAAAGAAAGCTTGGATTCTTCAAAAAGAAAAGAAGTTACGGTTTCTCTCTAACTTAAGGTAAAACAACTTATTTTGATTTCTTTTCAATATTTTAGAATCATATGATAACAATATTGAGAAATTTAAGCAAATAGACATAAATGTATGTTGATAGGAAAAACCTAACCCTAATTAGGGTTTATATCAAAATTTTATTTTTTAATTAGAAGTGTTTAATTCAAACTAATCTTAGAATATAATTCTTTGTGTCAAATTAAGTCTAAAACATATGAATTCTATCATGTAAGAATACTTTTGTTTAATGTGAGAACTAAGTCTTCTATAGTATTTTTGGCTCAACCAAGCATCAAAGTGAGTTATAAGTATGTCATTATACATAAAAATAACCATATATGAAATTATTGAAAATTCCTCTTGATTCCCATATGAGTGGCTGAACCTAACAAACCACCCACCCTTTGTATTTTTGTTACTTGTTCATGCCTTTATTTAGCTTAAGTCATTTGAATTTTGATTGAGTTTGAATACCTATAGTATTCCTTGGATTGTGTACTTGGTGTATGTTGAATTGGCTTTGATGATGTTTGTAACACCCAAGATTTCGATTTCTATGGTTGTATGAGGTTATTGATGGTTCCATAGTTATAGATTATATTGATTAATTGTTATAAAATTGTTTCTTTGCCATAGACATTGTTTAGAGTGTATTAGTTAGACTTAAAGTTGCTTTGGTGAGTATTAGAATGGATTTAAGAAGTGATTGCCTTTATGAATTTGAACCCATTGTTTTCACGGGAGTGAACTCTTATCACGGTCATGAATATGAGCTTTGATGTTTCACGGGCGTGAACTCTAATCACGGCCGTTACTTTGCCCTCTATCTAAATATGAGAAATTGACCTTTTGTTGTTCACGGGCATGAATATATCCTTCACGAGCATGAAACTTATTCTTCATGGGCGTGAATTCATTCTTCACGAGCGTGAGACTTTGGGCTCTATAAATAGAAGTCATTTTTCATATTTTTGAACTGGAAATCAAATTTTATTTTCTTCTTCTTCTATTTTCTTTCCTTTGATCAACTACTCATATTGTTCTTTATCACCCAAATAACTATTTTCTTCAAGGTTTCTTTATGGGAAACGCACTCTAAGGCATTAAATCACTTCAAGGGCATCTTTTCTTAAGAAATCTCTTTCTAGAGTTTTGAAGGTAAATCCTGTATCTTTGCTTTATAGTTGTTTATGGGTTATGACATTGTTAGATTAGTTGTTTATAGATTGTAGGTAGTCTTTTATGAGCATTTATTGCCATTGATTATGGTTGTTATAGGAGTTATGAGATTTAATGATTTTATGTGAATAGTATGGTGAATGGTAACTCTTCATTTAATGGTTTAATTAGTATTAGAAATCATTCTATTAAGTACTAAGGAGTATAGAATCCTAGAACTCTTTGTGTGATGGCTTTGGAGAAGGAAATCTTAATTGACCCTTTTTTTTTGGAAATTTGTTGTTTTAGACTTGGTGAACCCAAGGACCTAAGGATTGTTGATTGTGGTGATAGTTGAGCTATTTGCTTTGGATTCGAAGTAAGTTATAGGATAATTTATTCTTTGTTATAAAATTCACATTTGTTAATATTGTTCTATAATGAAGTTTAGTCATTTTTCTTGGACTAAATTTCATATTGAATATTATTTTTTTGATATTGTAATATCATTGGGTCTTAGGCCATCATTGAAATGTATTACCTTTGAAACAATATTTGGGTCATAAGCAATTATTGAAAACCTTTTGAATATTGTTAATAATATTGATAATGCGAGGTCTCTAGACCCTCCCATTATTCATTGTATCTATTGTATGGCTATTAACGATTTAGAACACCTTTCCAATGAGAGAGAAATCATTGGACTGTGTGTACCAGTAACCTAGCTAATAAGGTCAAATTGTATCAGTGGCTTTACCTAAGGGAGGCCTATCGGCCCTGGGACATATGTTTTGATCAAGCATACGTATGATTTAAGATCATTGTATCTCGATGAATGGATAGTATGGATTGATGGTTATTCTATAGTCACATTAATAGGTGCCATTTCTTTGTAGGCATGTATATATATATGCATATATATATCTGTCATTAAATGTATTTTTATTATTCATAAACTATTGTTACTATATATATATATATATATATATATATATATATTGAATTCGATCTATTCTCGATCAATCAATGTAAAACCTTAAGTATTATTGTATCTCCATAAATTTTTAAGCTTTCGACTCATTCTTTTCTTCTATTGCGGATTTCAGGTGTTACAGTACCAGTTGACAGGATAGACAAAACTTCTTGATTGTTTTCTCTCTCCAAGAAGCTAATGTATTGATTCGATAATCATTTGATGTTTTGTATTATTTTGGAATACTAATCATAGTAGCTTCGTAGATTGCATTGTATTAGATTGAGATATGATTGAGCTTATTAGTAATTCTTGTTCCTTATTGATGATGGTATTTTATCTTTTTCGATAAGGAACAAATGATATTGTATTAATGGGTTATCTATCTATTAAAGTATATTAAATGGTTATAGGATATTATTGATGATTGTTGATCCAAGTTTGAGTTTTACGGGTTTATGGTGGCCTTAAGCCTACCCTTGCCCTAGGATTGTCACACTTTTGGTTTTGAGGTGTGACAAATGTGGTATCAGAGCTATAGGTTTAATTTATAGATAGATAGGTAAATGTGCAAGTTCACTAGCTTTAATAAGTAAACTACAAAGCATAGGATTTATGCCCTGTCATTGTTTTGTATTCCTTCGGTATAGATATGCGTTTGTCATTTTGTTATGAATTTAAGTTGTTTGTTTTCCTCTATCAGATTCAAGATGCATCTAAGGAGAGGTAGAGGGTGTGGGTGTGGACGAGGCCACCCTAGAAGGGTAGACCCTTTAAAGGAGGGTTATATGGGGAGTGTCAGAGAGGGAGTGGTTCCTCTACCTGCACCTCAGATGGATGTTGCGGTGGCACTGAGATTTGATCAGATGCAACAGAACTATGAGAGACTGGAGGCGCTTATCACACAACGATTACAACAACCGGTTCCTCAAACACTGATAGCTCCTATTCCACCGGTGGTTCCTTCACCACCACCTTTTATACCATAGGTTGAGCAGGTATCTTTCGAGAAGTTTATGAAACTCAAGTCTCTGGGGTATAGAGGAGATGTGGATCCCACTGATTTCCTTGAGGTAATAGAGGATAAGGTTCAGCTTTTAAGGATATCATATAGAAGGGCAGTGGAGTTTGTGGGCCACTTGATGTGGAATGATGCCCGACATTGCTATAAGAGAAGTGTAACTTGTAATAACTCACCTAAGTTTAAAAGGAAATTAAGAAGAAATATTGAGAGTTTAAAAGGGATTTATGAAAAACTGAATGAACCGTCAATTGGATAGAATTTTTTTTTTTGAGATTCTCAAGAGATCAATAACCAAAATTAATAAAGGACAATTAAATATAGATATTAAAGGAAATTATAAAATTTATTTGAGAATTTAATTGAATGAAATAGGTAGTGAAATAATTAATTCTAGTTAGAAGCTCTAAATAAGCTTAATTGTAAGCATCGCATAGAACATGATTTTTAATTAAATAATTATAGCTCTTTTGACAAAGTGACCTTAATAAACATTAAAACAGACATTATAAATAGTGTATTAAAAATATATAGGGGAGCAATTAAATGTAGAAAGTATTTAAATAATTAAAGGGAAAATAAGATAGAAATTAAATTGAAAATGATAAAATGATAAATATGGGTAAATTTTAAATCAGTAGACATATATAACCCTTAGCCAAATGAATCATCTTCTCCATTTAGAAACCCTTATGGCCGACCACCATTTTTGAAGCTTCAAGAGAAAATTTTCTTCATACCTTACCCAAAATCCATGATCCAACCTTCCATCCTTCATAAATAATTATCCCTATCATCTCTAATTAAACTATTTAGGCTTGGATCAAGCATTTCAAGCTAAGGATCTCAAGAGGTAATTTATTCCCTTGCTCTAAAGTTTGATTTTTTTTTTATTGTAAATGAGAGAATGGAGATTGGGTAGTATTTCTGTGGAGTTAGAATTGGAAGAAACCTGTTAGATGGGAAGATTGAGTTAGGGTTTGGTTTAGGTAAAAATTTTCATTTTTGAATTAGTGTAATATAAATCAAATTGATAATGTAAAAAACCTTATATGAGGTCATATTCAAGTAATTAGTGGTTAGAAATGGAATTGAGGCTTGTTGTATAAAGTTGTGTGTTGGGGGAAAATTCTAAAATTTTAGAATTTTTGAAATTCTTGGTTGTAAGCAGAATATTGAGCCCTCAATTTCGTGGCCTTAAAGTCAAAAATTGGAAAATCATAAAACATAAAAGTTGTGGATACATATGTCTAGATTATATGTGTAGAATAAAGTTTTGCAAATTCATTATGTGTTGTGAGATACAAAGCCCTGATCAGGACTGGCTCGGGTTAGGGTTTCCACTGAGATATCCTACTGAATTTTGCATTTTATATGACCTTAAGATCTTATTCAGGAAAACTTAAAACATGAAAAATGTTCCTTTATGGATTAGACAAAAACCTATGAAAATATAATGGGAATTGGACACTTACATACTTAGTTATAAGTGAAAGAGTGAAGACTATTTGGGTGCAAGTTGCAGGTTAGTTGCAGAGTTGCAGACCCTAGTTTAGAAATTCACCATAAATTGTGTAGTGCCAAAGTAGCCTCAATGTCAGATATGTTATAACCTGAGATGTCTAGTTTAATTAGAAAAAAAAAAATTGAAACAATTGGATAAGTGTAGTGGGAGATATTAGTAAATGAACCTGGATTGCCAAAACCTGAAATTTTGATAATTTAGGGGTTTTTCAAAGTTACTTTAGAATTTGTGTAATTCAACATTGGATTGAACCTAAATTGTGTTTAAATTGTATTATAGCTTCAAAAGGCAAAGAAAAGGAAGCTTAAGAAGGGTGCTTAGTTTGGGTGTTTTGGTTTGTAATGTGATTAACTATATAATACTTCATTTGTAATTATTCCCAATTCTAATTATTGAAACTACCTTGTAAGTTAATAAGTATTGACCAATGCACATTGTTCCTCTTACTTGAATTTTGTTTCCATTCAAGCATGTTTTCATCGGAATTATCGTTGCATATAATTGACTAATCTATTGAATCCCATATTTCTTGAATAGCTAAATGTGGATATATAAATATGATATCAAATTGTTAACCTATTTTTGTAAAAAATATGTGTAATTTCACTTTGCTTCTGAATACATCTTTGGTATTAATTAATTCGGATTATAGCCATTAGAATGACTTGACTTATTATCTTTTATCAAAAACCTAATTGATATCTTTATATAATTACCTAATTATTATTACATAATTGATATGAGCATTGTTAATGTTATTGATAAATGCATAATGGACCTTAGGTCATTATGTAATGAACCCTATTAATGTATAGTATGTACATGACAGATATCCATCTCGATGGGGCTATGATAATACATCTAGACTTTATGCACATTGTACTTTTTGACTGACCCTAGCTAGAGGGGGGTAAGGCTCTAGCCATGCATTCCAATCAACCGTATGACTACCATGTAGGCATGGTACCAAGATGTAGCCTCTGCTGAATTTTTTAGTATATTGATTATCTGTCAACATAATGAAAAACATTGGTATTCTCATTATTACTAAATTGTATAGCAATTGTTGATAACCAATTCATTGGTATACCTTTAAATTTCATTTGACAATGTTCTTTACAATGGCTATGATTCCTTTTATTAATATTTGATATTCATTATTGTATATATGTATATTGAACCATTATCTTTCTTGTAAACAACATTGAATACCAAGCCACAAGTGTGGTAATATGTTGTTACTCACTGAGATATTTGTATCTGACTCTCTTGGATTTATATTTTTCAGGAGCAAGGTAGATAGAGGTGATTCCACTTCTTTCCTCTTCCTCCGGAGTGGAATTTTCTGTATCTTTGTAAAGACTCTTTATTTTGTAATTATAGATTTTTCTTTAGTAGTTCCATGGCTTTGTAAGGAAGGATTTAGTAAGATAATATAAAAAAAAAAAAATTGAAGTTGTGTAAATGAGATGTAAAATATTGAATTGGGGAAAAGGTATTAAATGTGATATGCATGATGTAGTATGAGATGAATAAGGGAATAGAAGTGTTGATTTGTGCAGGTTGTGTTATTGTTGAATATGAAGAGAGGGGCTTGAATCCTAAGATAGATTGTAGAAGTAGGGAAGTTATGGCGAATTTTCTATAGAAATACAGAATAGGACTCTACGGGTTTAGGTGGCCTTATGCCTTTCCCATACCCTAGAATCGTCACATTTCCTGAAATTGGGATGTGACAGAGTTGGTATCAGAGCAAAAAAAATAAAGGAAACACAATTAACTAGGTATAGGTGTCTTAAGTGTATAAGTGTACCATGGAGCATTAGGATTCCTGTAATGTCAATTGTTGTTATCTTTTATGTGTTTATCTGTATTTCGCTAATAGATATCTATTCCTTTTGTGTGTTTATAGAATATGTTGCCGCGAGGACATCCGAGAACTAGGGGACGGGGTAGATGTGTTGTTCGTCCGAAACCTATTAGACGGGGACCACATCGCATGGGGCGACGAGTTGAGGCGGATGTGAGATCTAATATGCCCCTAGAAAGAGAAGATTCGGTTGAGCCACCACCCGCAAGAAGAAGGGTACAAAAGGAAATAGAAGTAGAGCCTATGAGGAGAGTAAATGAGGAAGCCTTACCACAAGAAATTAGGGAGTTAAGAAGAGAAAATGAGTTGAGAAGGGCTCAACAAGAACCGGTGCCAGTTCCTATAATTCCATATGCTCCTGCACCATTAGTAGTTCCACCACCACTAGTTAAAGAAGTACCATTTGAAAGGTTTTTTAAATTGAAGCCTTATGAGTATAAAGGGATTTGGATCCCACTGATTTTCTGGAAGAAATGGAAGACAAGATACACTTGATAAGTATTGCTGATAGAAGGGCTGTAGAACTTGTCGGGTTTTTAATGAAAGAGCAAGCCAAAGATTGGTATAAGCGTAATGTAACTGGGTTGCTCCAGGCGAATGTGAATATTACTTGGGAGCAGTTTAAAAAGATGGTTCTCAATGAATTCCTGCCAAAAAGTGTAAGAGGCGTCAAGGCAATAGAATTTGAATGTTTAGTTCAAACTCTTGATATGAGTGTGTTTGAGTATGCTAGAAAATTTAGTAGGTTGAGCCGTTATTCCTCGACATTGGTACCCACAAAAGCTGCAAGGATTGTGAGATTTAGGAGAGGGTTAGTAGCACCTCTGTATAAGATTCTAGCTGCACATGAGTTTGATTCTTATTCGAAGCTAGTAGATAAAGCCTGGCTGATTGAAAACAAAGAGATGGAAATGAAGGCAGAAAGAGAACAAAAAAGGAAGAGCAATAATAGAGGTCAGGGCAATCAGAGAATATCTAAGGGATAGGATTATCATACTACACCTGCTACAGGAGGATTTCAATCATCTCAAAGTAGACAGGGTGATAGTGTTAGTAGAGGTTAGACTAAATCAGTGACAGCTTCATCAGTTTCTAGACCAGTTACTAGTGTTATCAGACCTGAGCAATCAGGACAGTCCATTCCCATCTGCAGAATATATAATAGAAGACATCCTAGTGTATGTAGGGTAGCTATTGGGGCTTGTTTGAGATATGGACAACAGGATCACTTTATCAGAGATTGTCTATTTACCAGGGGATCACAGGGAGCACCTATAATGTCACAATCTACGGTGCAGGGAAAGGTTAATAGACCTCCACTTGGTAAGGGCCGAGGTCAGACTGTAGCACCATTATCGGCTCAGACATCAGCTAGACGAGGTCAGGGTAGAGTTTTTGCTATCACCCAACAGGAAGCTTGGGCATCTAATGCGACAGTAGAAGGTAAAATTTTAATTCATACAAAGTTAGCTAAAGTGTTATTTGATACTGGCACTACACATTCTTTTGTATCTTCTGCTTATATAGATAAATTGGGAAAAGAGAGTAGAAAAATGGAAAATCCTTTGGAGGTTTCTACGTCGTTGGGTAGAACTATTGTAGTGGATTAGGAATATGAAGGCTGTAGAGTGGGAATTGAGGGAAGAAACTCACCAGTGACCTTGATTTAGTTACCACACTAGAGTTAGATATTATATTAGGTATGGATTGGTTATCCTAGAACTAAGCCTCTATCGATTATCATGGGAAGAGGATAGAGTTCAAACCAGAGGGTCAACCTGCTTTTATATTTCAAGGTGAGAGAGGTGATGTGCAGGGTAATATCATTTCAGCTGTTGGTGCTTGGATATTGTTGTGAAAGAGATGTCAGGGATATTTAGCTAAAGTGATTGACACACAAGTATCTGTATCTAGGATTGATCAGATTCCCATAGTAAATGAATTTCCTGATGTTTTCCCCGACGACTTACCAAGATTAGCACCTGATCGGGAGATTGAGTTTGAGATCGAGGTTATTCCTGGTACTGATCCGATTTCCATCCCTCCTTATTGCATGGCGCCTATGGAATTAAAAGAATTGAAGGTACAACTTCAACAGTTGTTAGATAAGGGATTTATTAGACCCAGTAGTTCACCATGGGGCACTTCAGTATTATTTGTGAAGAAGAAAGATGGGTCTTTACAGATGTGTATAGACTATCGGCAGTTGAATAAAGTAACGATAAAAAATAAATATCCTTTGCCAAGGACAGATGATCTATTTGATCACTTATAGGGGGCCAGTCATTTCTCAAGAATTGATCAAAGGTCGGGTTACCATTAGTTAAAGATTCGAAAGAAGATGTATCGAAAATTGCTTTTAGAACCCGATATGGTCATTACGAGTTTTTAGTGCTGCCATTTGGTTTAACCAATGCCCCTGCAGCTTTCATGGACTTGATGAATCAGATACTCAAGCCTTTTTTAGATAAGTTTGTCATTGTTTTCATTGATGACATCCTTATCTACTCAAAAAGTCAAGAAGATCATGAAGAGCACTTGAGAATTATATTACACATACTTCGGGAACAAAAGTTGTATGTTAAGTTGTCGAAGTGTGAATTTTGGCTGCATGAGATATGTTTTCTGGGGCATTTGATCAATAGTGAGGAAATTAAAGTTGACTGTAGAAAGGTAGAAACGGTAGCTGAATGGCCCAGGCCCACTAATGTTACTGAGATTCAGAGTTTTCTGGGTGTGGCAGGTTATTACAGAAGATTTGTGAAGTATTTTTCGTGAATAGCCGCTCCATTGACCAAGCTTACCAGAAAGTAAGTAAAGTTTCAGTGGGATGATTCTTGTGAGGATAGTTTTCAGAAACTTAAAGTTCATCTCACTACTGCTCCGGTACTTGCTTTACCATCTGGGTCTAATGAATTTACAGTGTACTGCGATGCTTCTAGAGTGGGACTCGGATGCGTGCTTATGCAGAATTGCAAGGTGATAGCATATGCCTCACGGCAGTTGAAAAAGCACGAAGTGAACTACCCCACTCATGACTTAGAGATGGCAGATGTGATTTTTGCACTAAAAATTTGGAGGCATTATTTGTATAGGGAGAAATGTAAGATCTTCACGGATTATAAAAGCCTTCAATACATTCTGAAGCGGAGAGATCTAAACCTAAGGCAGAGAGATGGGTGGATTTGGTGAAAGATTATGACTGTCAAATACTATACCACCCAGGTAAAGCCAATGTTGTAGCGGATGCTTTAAGCCGGAAGTCTATGGGTAGTTTGTCACATATAGTAGTGGATAGAAGACCATTAGTCAAGTAGTTAAAAGAACTATTTAATATGGGTATCAGGTTGGAGATTACTTATTCAAAAGCTGTGATTGCACAGTTTCAAGTGAGGCCAATGTTGATTGTAGAAATTGAAGCTTCACAGGATAAAGATTCGGACTTGATACAGATAAAGAAAGATGTAATACAAAGAAGACAAGTCAGAGGAGAAGTCTTCCGATTTCAAAGTAGAGAATGGGGTACTGAAATTAGGTCACAGATGGTGTGTACCAAATGTGGATGAACTGCGAGAAAGGATCATGCATGAAGCTCATTATACACCTTATAGTGTTCACCCTGGAGTAACAAAGATGTATCATGAGTTGAGGGATAGTTACTGTTGGCTAGGGTTAAAGAAAATGCAGCTAAGTTTGTGTCTACTTGCTTAACTTGTCAGCAAGTGAAGTTTGAGTACCAGAAACCTTCAGGGTTGTTACAGCAAATCATATTACCAGAATGGAAATGGGAGCAAGTGACAATGGATTTTGTTGTTGGGTTGCCACAAACTGTAAAAGGTTATGATTCCATTTGGGAAATAGTTGATCGACTTACGAAGTCTGCTCATTTTCTCGAAGTTAAATCAATATATACAGCAGCTCAGTATGCGCAGTTGTATGTTGACAAAATTGTATGCTTACATAGGGTACCGACATCCATCATTTCAGTTTGGGGTCCTCAGTTTACGTCTCGATTTTGGCAGAAGTTCCAAGAAGTGATAGAAACTCAACTGAGATTCAGTACTACCTTTCATCCACATACAGATGGGCAATCTGAGCGAACCATTCAAACATTGGAGGATATGTTGAGATTGTGTGTTCTAGATTTTGGTGGTAGTTGGGATCAGTATTTACCACTGGTGAAATTTGCTTATAACAATAGCTATCACTCCATAATTGGAATGGCTCCATATGAAGCATTGTATGGTCGAAAGTGCATATCTCCAGTATGTTGGAATGAGCCAGGGGATAAGCTGATTGAAGATCCAGATCTGATCAGAGTAACAATGGAGAAAGTGTCGATCAACAGAGACAGGATGAAGATGGCATTCAACAGACAGAAGAGTTATGCAAATCCGAAAAGGAAGGATGTACAATTTGCAATTGGTGATAATGTGTTCTTAAAAATTTTCCCAATGAAAAGAGTAATGAGATTTGGAAAGAAAAGGAAATTGTCACCAAGATATATAGGGTCATTCAAGATACTAGATAGAGTTGTGAATGTATCTTATCACTTAGCTCTTCCTCTGAGCTTAAGCCATGTGCATCCAGTCTTTATGTTTCTATATTGAGAAGGTACTTATCGGATCCGTCACATGTTCTTCTAGTACAAGAGATTGAAGTGGATGATAAGTTATCATATGAAGAGATTCCAAAGCAGATAATGGATAGACAGGTGAAAAGATTGAGAAATAAAGAAATTCCTATGGTGAAAGTACTATGGCGGAATCAAAGTACTGAAGAATGCACTTGGAAAAGCGAATCCATTATGCAACAGAAGTATCCTCAGCTGTTTTCCACTTAAGGTAATACAGTTGTTTTTAAATTTGAGGATGAATTTATTTGTAGAGGGGTAGAGTGTAATAACTCACCCAAGTTTAAAAGGAAATTAAGAAGAAATATTGAGAGTTTAAAAGGGATTTATGAAAAACCGAATAAACCGTCAATCGGGTAGAATTTATTTATTTGTTTCAAGATTCTCAAGAGATCAATAACTAAAATTAATCAAGGACAATTAAATATAGATATTAAAGGGTATTATATAATTTATTTGAGAATTTAATTGAATGAAATAGGTAGTGAAATAATTAATTCTAGTAAGAAGCTCTAAATAAGCTTAATTGTAAGCATCGCATATAATGCAATTTTTAATTAAATAATTGTAGCTCTTTTAACAAAGTGACCTTTATGAACATTAAAATAGACATTATAAAGAGTGTATTAAAAATATATGGGGGAGAAACTAAATGTAGAAAAGTATTTAAAGAATTAAAGGGAAAATGAGATAGAAATTAAATTGAAAATGGCAAAATGGTAAATATGGATAAATTTTAAACCAATAGACATATATATCCCTTAGCAAAATGAATCATCTTCTCCATTTGGACAGCTCAATGGCCGGCCACCATTTTTAAAGCTTCAAGAGAAAATTTTCTTCGTACCGTACCAAAAATCCATGATCCAACCTTCCATCCTTCAAAAATAATCATCCCCATCATCTCTAATTAAACTATTTGGGCTTGGATCAAACATTTAGAGCTAAGGATCTCAAGAGTTAATTTCTTCCCTTGCTCTAAAGTTTGATTTTTTTTGTTGTAAATGAGAAAATGGAGGTTGGGTAGTATTTCTATGGAGTTAGAATTGGAAGAAACATGTTAGATGGGAAGATTGAGTTAGGGTTTGGTTTAGGTAAAAATTTCCATTTTTGAATTAGTATAATATAAATCAAATTGATAGTGTAAGAAACCTTATATGAGGTTATATGTAAGTAATTAGTGGTTAGAAATGGAATTGAGGCTTGTTGTGTGAAGTTGTGTGTTGGGGGCAAATTCTGAAATTTCAGAATTTCTGAAATTCCTGGTTGTAAGCAGAATATTGAGCCCTCAATTTCATAGCCTTAAAGTCAGAAATTGGAAAATTATAATACATAAAAGTTGTGGCTACATGTGTCCAAATCATATGTGTACTAGTAAGTTTTGCCAAATTCATTCTGTGTTGTGAGATACAAAGCCCTAATCAGGACTGGCTCGGGTTAGGGTTTTTACTGAGATACCCTACTGAGTTTTACATTTTATAGGACTTTAAGATCTAATTCAGGGGAAACTTAGAACATAAAAAATGTTCCTTTATGTCTTAGCTAAAAATATGTGAAAAATATAATGGGAATTAGACACTTACATACTTAGTTATAAGTGAAAGAGTCAAGACTGTTCGGGTGAAAGTTGCAGGTTGGTTGCAGAGTTGCAGGCCCTAGTTTAGAAATTCACAAAAAATTGTGTAGTGACCAAAATAGCCTCCATTTTGGATATGTTAGAACCTGAGATGTCTAGTTTAATTAAAAAAAATAATTTAAATAATTAGATAAGTGTAGTGGGAGATATTTGTAAATGAACCTGGATTGACAAAACCTAGAATTTTGATAATTTAGGGGTTTTTCAAAGTTACTTTAAAATTTGTGTAATTCAACATTGGATTGAACCTAAATTGTGTTTAAATTGTATTATAACTTCAAGAGGCAAAGAAAATGAAGCTTAAGAAGGGAGCTTAGTTTGGGTGTTTTGGTTTGTAAGGTGAGTAACTATATATTACTTCATTTGTAATTGTTCCCAATTCTAATTATTGAAACTACCTTGTAAGTTAATAAATATTGACCAATGCACATTGTTCCTCTTGCTTG
>CANXYC010371965.1:0-10116 GCA_948193065.1 Aleurites moluccanus
TATATATTTAGCTGAAATATATGCAATAAATAATATATATAGATTGATTATCTTATGAAATGGCTTTAAATCTTTGAGATTTTTTTAGTTGTTTATGTATTATTATTTGAGCTATTTTTTATAGTTATTCAATGATTGCAATTTATTTGTGGCTAGTTTTTAGTTTTTAGTTTCATAATTGATTGATGAAGTCTGCTGATATGGAGTTATGCTGCTTGAACTTCATCATTTGTCTAATTTTATAAAAAGGGCATAAAGTTATATAAATAGGCCAAGAAAAATCTCATTTTTATATATAGGAATGAGCTTAAATCTTGAATTTCTATAGGTACAGTCACCATTAAAAAAGTTATATAACACAAATGTTTATTCCAAAGGAGTTTTTAGTATGTTTCTTCCAAATTATGAACCTATTATTGTTCAGATCACAGGTAAAATTATTTGCTAGTTTAGTTGGTAAAAAAAATGATTTCTCCATTCCAAAGATGAGAGGGCAAAGACTTCTCATATGTTAGTTTAGTTGGTCAATCTCTCATCTCTCTAGTATTTAAAAAAGGAAAAATCAAAAAAGAAAAGTTATTATTTTCTTTAGAAAAATTATTTTTCTTACATTATTATTTTTCCTTATGATTTCACTTCTTTAGAACAAAAAGATTCTGTTAGAATCACTTCTTCATCACAAAATGGGAAGTTGTTATCTGAGGCTGATTACAGTATTAATAACAGTCATGAAGCTGATGTTTCTTCTGATATATTTTCTGCAGGAATTGCTAACACTGCAGATAATTCAAATTATGGTTTTGGTATTATCTTTGGTTTTTTTAATTCAAGTCATAATGGTACAATTGATAGATCAAATGTTGTTTCAAGCTGTCTCTCCTGGTTTCTTGTCTACTCTTAATAGTTTTGAGCAAAGTAAGATAGATGTGCAGAGTTATGCTAATAATAATCTCAAAAGTTGTGTTTACAAGCAATCTAATAATGCAAAAAAGAAACAAAGATTAATATGCAAGTTGCAGAAGTAGCTGTATGGATTGAAGCAGGCATCCAGGTAATGGAATGCTAAATTCACAGAAAGTTTATTGAGTCATAGTTACAGTCAATCTAACGTTGATTACTCTTTATTCATTAAGTCCAATGAAGCAGGTTTTGTTACATTGCTCTTGTATGTGAATGACATCATAATAGGAGGTAACAATGCTTTACTTATAGCAGATTTAAAATAACTTTTGAAGTCACTATTTAAACTTAAAGACATTGGGGATGTGAAATACTTCTTGGGAGTGCTAACTTCAAAAGCTAGCTATTGAAATTGGAGAGCCCAATTATATATGTTCATTCAATATTTTGTATTTAATCCAAAAGGGATATTTATTATCTTAACACTCCCCCTCAAGTGACAATTATGCAAGACTTATTTTTTATTAGTTTAGTTGACACTTGCAAATTTATAATGGAAACTGGGTGATAACCAAAAGAAATCCATTATGGGACGAATTGATTAAATTGAAAACCCAACGGGTGAATAATCGAAAGACATCCACCACAAAATGAAATTGAACCCGTAATATGCCATAAATTGAATAAGAAATTGAAATCCTAATATGAATTATGATAGAACGGGGATATAAATTATTTTTTCACATGTATGGATCGATTAAGTTTTGATATCATGTTAGAAATATTGAGAGCTTATATATTTTTGGGAGTGCTGATATCAAAAGTTAGCTATTAAAGTTAGAGAACCCAATTATATATATGTCTATTCAATATTTTATATTTAATCCATGTGAAATATTTATTATCTTAACAGAAGCCTCTTAATAGAAGGCATAATGTGACCTTATAGAATGGTGTAGGTTTTGACAATGGGAATAGGTTATGTTCTCGAGAACAAAGTTTTGCTATTGGAGGTCAGAGTTTATTTCACTCATGGTACTCCAACTTACAGCTCGCGCATATTATAATCCTTAAACTTTAAAACGTAACACAAAAATCCTTAGACTTTTAACTTAGTTTCACTGGCAGTCCTTATCCGCCCTAAACTTAAGTTATTTCTATTTTATCCCCCAAAGTCTTACTTTTCTTTCAAAGAAATTCAAAACCCCTCTTTTTTAGGCTCTGATACTATTCAAGTGAGTCTGCCCTCCCTCTAATTACTCCGTAAAGAGGCAGAATTACATAAAGCTACTTCTAGAGATCTTTTAAAGGGTTTTTCTTTTATTTTTAATTTCTTTCAGCTTTTTATACTCGTTGTGATAACGAGAGCTAGCAACAAGTCCTAAAGAGCTTTTGTTCTCAAGGAAAAATTTCTCAAATTCACTCTGTCTAAGAGTCAACTCTTCTAAATTTTTGAACAATTTATCTATAGAATTATTTAGAGAGTCTAAATGATCTATAATAGAATTTAATAACCCTATTACTGAATCCTTGCCTACACCATGATCTAGGTGATGACAATCAGGATAAGAGCAACTCGAAGAATTACTGGTCATCCAATAAAAGTTCAAAAGCACCAAGCCTTTTTAAATAATGAAAATTATTAAATTCAAGTTCTCGGTCTAGAAAATTTTTAAGTTCAAAATCTCTTTTATTAGGCTTTTCAAGTCTTTCAATCCTTTCTATAGCAACAAGTAATTCTCTTATTCTTTGTTCATATATAGCAAAAAAAGGATCTTGCAGTCTAAGACTGGAACTCAACTTTTCCCTCCTAGCCTGAGTTAAAGCTAGACCTCTAAGCCAATTATTATTAGCAGATCGGCAGGAAGACGTAAACATTTAATTATACAATTAAAACATTTATAATATATACTTTTGTAGACCGGGTCCACTAAGCTTCCGCAACAGCTTTAGCTTTCCTTCCAAACTCGTCACCAGCAATATCTTCAGAGAGATATGGAGGATATGACTTACTTCCCTTTCTTGGTTAGGTCTTACTGCAATACTCCTAGATATCAGACCGTTTTGAAGGATGAAAGGTATATAGAAGTAAAATAATCACACAGATAAAGACTTGACAAAGATTGTTCTTTTAAAGAAACTTTGTATTTTATTTCACTCCCCTTCTTCAATAAGCTGAAGAGGTATATATTGACTTTTTACAAACGAAAGTAGTGTCTGTATTACTGTTTGCCAGCTCAAAAGAAAACTAGTACAATAATTAAGATGGGTAGCTAGAATAGTATGCCAGCTTTACAATATTTCAAAATAAAATGGACAACTGGTGCCTCTAGTACTGTTTTCCAGCTGTATTTGGTACAATAATTAAATAAAGACAAAGACTGCTTTAATTTTACAGCTAAGAAACTAGTCTTTATTAGGGATACGTTCTTTTCATTGTTACCACAAATTTTAAAGTTACTTTGGCAGACAATGCTTTAATATTTGCAGTAACTTCTGAAAAGCAATTCCTCAATTATCACGCTGAGGCTGACGTCATGGATGACATTTTTTGTCACTCCATCTGTGAGTTACTGACTGGGGCATCCATGCTATCTCTTAGCTCTGCATATCCCATAGCCATTTCCTCTGCAACACGTTGCTCTCTGAACTGAGCAACCTTCTTCCAGACCTTCATGGTTTTCAGGTTGGAAATCCAGACTTGGATCTAAATCCACTAGTCTCAGAAATAATTTTTGTGCTTCTTCTCATCCTTTGATCATGGATAATACTCTTGTAATAGGAGTATATTGGGACTAGATTGTAACAAATATTTTATCATCTTCGAGAAGGACATAATTACTTGCATAGATTGCCTTCTCCAGGCTAGTTTTGAAATTTTCAATTCTCACAGCTTGGGTAATAATCTTGTTTTCTTTATACATGGTAAAATAAAAATTTAAGTTCTGATTATAACCTTCTGTGGCTCAACAAATTCCTTAGCCATAACAGGACGTAGATCCCAAATTTGATAAGGATTACGAACCGTTCCATCCTCACCATAATATAATTGGTAATTTTTCTTGAATCTGAACTCAAGAACTCTAAGGATTCATGCACAATTTTTGGAAGTGATTTACACAAATCTTTATCGTTTCTATTGATCTCGATAATCTCTGTCAGTCCTGCATTGGTGTAGCGAAGACTATCTTTCGCCATTTCTGAGGGAATTCTCATATTTAGGCCTCAATATCCTTGCTAATGGATGTATAGATGGAACATAGAGCATTTTTTGAGAGAATGATCTATCGAGTCCACTTTCTTAAATTTTCTTTTATAGGCCACTTCTGACAGAATGTATGAACTCATTTCATGAAGAAGTTTATCCCTCTCCATTACTAGCTGAAGGACACCTTCTTCATTCTTTTTGCGGATTTCAATTTGTTTTTCTAAATAGGAAATATATGAAACAACTTCATCTGCAAAGTGTTGCAATTGCTTGAAGTTTCATTTGGCTAACCTTTCATGCAATCCAGAACACAACATAGATCTGTCTTTTGAAAGACCATAGTCGTACTTTATGAAGTACCAGGCATTTTCATCCTTACAGGTGTTTGAAACCTCAGGGTTATCTACCCTCATAATTTTCATTAATTCTTCATGAATGTAATCAGACTCATTTTCTGATTCTTTCATTGTGACTTCTTTAGGAGATTATTGTTTTTCCTGTTTTTTAAATTCAGTAAAAACAATATCCCAATTTAAATCATCATAATCAGGATTTTCATCCTCAAAGCTTTTTTCAGCTTTATCCTCTTTACGAGTTTGGTTTGGAATATGTGAAGATTCACTGGCTTTTCCACTAACCTTATGTTTGTGATCGGACAGATCACCAGAGTTTTTACAACTCTCCTCCTGTAAAGGAGTTTGATTTGGAACTTGTAACTGTTCACCGGCACTTTTATTAGCCTATTGATTTGGAATTGATAAAGATTCACTGTCACTTTCAGAAATCTCATGGTTTAGAACTCTAGATTCCTTAGCACTTCCACTGGCCTTTTGGTTTGGAACCACTGAAGATTCACCTGCATTTCCACCAGCCTTCTTTGAGCCATCATGGCTACCCTCCTGTGAAGGAGTTGGGCATTATGGCATTCCCATAGCGGCCAATTCACCTTCATCTTTTTGATGAAGTTCTTCTCTAAATCTTTTTACTTGTTCAGAAGTAAAGCCCAGTTTTTTGGCTGTTTTTTTGTAAAAATCTTCAGGGACTCGCGCTTTTGGCGCCAAAGGATTTTTCTCTTTGTTCTTCTGGATCAAGGATTTCTCCTTGGGATTTTCGTTAACCCTTTTTGGGCTAACCAGTTCCTTTGAACTCGCTGGTTTCTTCTTAGAACACTCTGTAGAGATATGTCCTTCAGATTTACATATCCAACACATAACATCTTTTGATGATACAGTTTTTCTTTTCATTCTTGAAGAACCAGAGCTATCACTCTTGAGATCTTGTTCCTTTTTTCAACTTTCTTCGTGCACTGTTTACGAGTGTGACCCTTCCTTTTACAGATCCAACATAGCTTGTTCTTGGTAGTAGGGTCCATCTGTAAAATTAGACAATTCACGAGAAAGAGAATCAGCTACTACATTTTTATCAGAAGGAACATATTCAATATCAAACCTGTAATAGCTAAACCATTCTTGCAATCTTAAAAGTCTAGTTTGCCTAGCCTTTTTAAGATTCAGATTCATAAATCCTTTTACATAGGTTGAATCTGTTCTAATTACGAACCTTTTAGGAGTCAGGAAGATGTAAAATGCTTTTATATCATTTTTAACTGCTAATACTTCCTTTTCATGAATTGGATAATTAATTTCAGATCCTTTAAAGGTTCCAGACCAATACTTATAGATTTTTTCTGGTTTCCTACCTTTGATTTTTAATACTGCTCCCCATGATTTTTCTGAAGCATCTGCCTCTAGAACTAACTCATCTGTATCTTATGGTAAATTAAGACAAGGTAAATTTTTCATTTTATTTTTTACCAAGATGACAGCCTGAGTATTCTCATTATCCCAAAACCAAGGAATTTTATTAGATGTTTTCTTAGATATTCTTCCTAAGTCTTTGGATAAGTTTTTCACGAATTTTCTAGCATAGTTAGCAAGTCCACAAAATCTTTGTACTTGCTTCCTATCTTCTATTTCGTCAGGAAAGTTAATAATTTTTTCAGATTTTGAGCAATAATATTTTCTCCACCTCCAATCTTCTAACGTCTAAGTGAATTAAGATTTCAAATGATTGATTACTCATGAACTCATGATACAACCAATCCACTTCATTTTGAAGATCAACGCAGCCTCCATTAAATTTTAGAATTGTTTGCTCAATTTTGTCAACAGTCCGTAACTATCAAGTTGAAAATGTTACATTTAAATTAAATCAGTGGCGTAATTAGGGAGGTAAGACAAGAACTTCGATCCTTTAAACCATTTGAAAATATTTATTTTATTTTATATAATTAATCTAATTTTTTTAATTGGTTCTCTAAAATTAAATTTTTATAAATAATATTAAATGTTGAAATTATTTTATTAATGCTCATAATATAAACATGGAAGATCAATTGATTAAAAATATACTTATATGCAAAAATATAATTAGTTATTATTATCTGAAATAAAAATTATTGAAAAATTTAGAAAAATTGACTTTTTATTTTTTTTTTCTCTTATTAATTTTGACCCAAATAAAATTTTCTAATTCTTTTCCTGTTTAAAATTTATTTGAATTGTAAAGTGACAAATATAATAATTACTAAAAAAAATTAAGTTTAATTAGTTAGCAAAAGAAATAATATTAAGGTCATGTTTAGTTGCTGATTTTTTTTAAAATTTTAAAATTTCTTAAATTTTCTGCATTTTTATTTTTTAAATTGAAATTTGGAAAATTGAAAGATATGTTTATTTTTAATTTTTCAAATCTCTATTTTCCATTTTTGATTTTTTATTTTGTAATATTTTATTAAATAGATTTAATTTTATTAAAACTGCTAGATGAAAATATTGATAATCTTATAATATGATCACTTAAATATTTTTTAAATTTAAAGACACATTTTAAATATAAAATCTAAAAATATTGTTAAAATTATTTAGAAATATTTCAAAATTATAAAAAAAATTATATATATGAATAGACAATTACTGGTAAAAAAAGTAAAAGATAATAATAATTCAATTTAATTTGATTTAAGGTGCAGAACATCAAGAATAATCATGTAGAACCATTGTTAGCATATGTATATGTAAAGAAATAGTAAATATATGAAAAAAATAGAAATAACAAGAACTCTAAACAAAGAGAGTATTTGTATATCTAGAGAATCAATTTTACTCTCTATTTTAAATTTTATAATTTTTTATGCATGCTATTTAATTTTCTCACTTATTATTTATCGAAAAAAAATGAAAAATGAAAATTTAAAGAGTCCATTGGACTTAAAAAAAATTATATTTTTCATATTTAAAAATTGATTAATATGTTTTTTATCTATATATATAAAAAAATGATTTTAAAGAATGTCTTTGGAACTCATTAAAGTTAGTGAAGGAAAATTAGTTTCAACTTAGTAATATCTCTCTTTAGTCAAATGGTCATATATGGGTGAAGAAAATCGGTTAGAAATATCTTTAGTCAAATGGTCAATGAGAGTTAGACCATCTGCAATCTGCGTGTATAACTTTAATGACTCCTTCAAGACTATGTCAAAAAACATGAGGTGGTATTTTCCATTGAAGCACTGGCACCTTTAACTCTTCTTGGTTAAGTTTTCTCCTTTCTTTGAAATTTATGGACACTATTTTCAAAAGTTGGACTTGGGATGTAATGCAAGTTGGGCTTTTCTTCATGAGCTTTAAATCTTTAAACCATTTTGATAAGGTCCAAATTAAACTTTGATGTCGAAATTGTCATGGTAGCACCGATTAAAAACACATACAATTAAAGAAAATTTTTCCTTGTGGTGTTTACATGGTAGAAGTTAAGGAATTAAGAATTTAAAGGTTTATATGTAGCCACTTGTCTGAAGCAAAGCATTATTGTTTTATAACTAGTTTCTACCTAGCACTAGGGATGCTCATCTCAAGTGAATTGCTGAATGCTGTAATGGTGTTTTGTGTACTTATTTTAGGTGTTTCGGATGCAATCTCCAGAGCCAAACATTCCTTTAGTTCTGCCAATACATGATCAAAGTCCGGCCTCTGTATTGCAGTGGGTAGTGCACAGGACATCGCTATGTCCACAGCTTTCCAAGCAGAATTAGTGTTGAATTTACCTTGTAACCTTGGATCCACAATGCTCCCTATATCCCCACTTTCAATCATAGGACCCACCCATTGAAGGATGTGTGCGCTATATTCGACGCCTTTTATTACTACAGGCTGTCCTGTTCTCAACTCAAATAGAATAATTCCAACTTTCCTATTGCATAAAATCTGTATACAGAAAAATAAATTATTAGACTAAGACAACATATTTGAATAAATCTATGTTTGGTAAACAGTAAAAGTATATAGTTTGCAATTGAATATGAGAACAACGAAATTGAAGATAAATATATAGTTTGCAATAGATAACTGGTACCATGCGCTGCATCTACTGCAATTTTAAGTCTGTCTATCCACCTCAAAACATTAGTGCTTGAATCTGTATCAATTTTATATCAGCAATTAATTACTTAACTGGTCTGAAAATGGAATTGTAATTAATTATCTTAATTACCCACATTCAAATGCTGTCGCAAGTTTCCATTCGCCATGTATTCATAAACTAGTGCCCTATTTTCTTTCTCATCACAGTAACCAATGAGGGACACTAAGTTTCTGTGATAAACAAGCATTAAGAGTTGAACCTGCAATAGGAATTGTTTAGTGCATATATATATATATATATCCCTTTCAGCTGGCATTAATTTAACTATTATAACCTAACCTCTGATTTAAATTCCTTATAGCCTTGCCTTGATGTTTGAGAGAGCAACTTGAGTGCCATCTTGCAATTTACCCAGATAGACCTTTCCAAATCCCCCCTCTCCAATAATCATTCTCAAGTTATTAGTAATACTAACAATTTCAGTGTATGCGAAGTACTGATTCTTTGATTTGAGCGATGGTTCCTTTCTGGATTCAGCTGCATCTGTCTCTACAACAAAGATAATAAATAAATACAATTCCCACAAAAGGGTAGAAAGAATCAAAATTCCAACGTACAAATCTGGAAATCACCTCCGTGTCTTCTCATTCTCCAAAAAAACAGCTATGATGCACAAGAGGGAAAACACTATAATTGATATAATTGATGCAATAATCGGAACAAGAAAACTGTGCTTTGTTTCCTCACAGGACTTTGTTTTGCATGGATTGGTATTTCTTTCCCAGCTAGCATTAAGAAAAAGATTATTAAGTTAATGTCTTGTTGCATCAGGTTAACATATATATATATGACTGTTGATAATTAATTTGCTAATACAATCTCAATTTTGATTTTGAAATATTATTGAAATCAGTGTGACGTAAGGATTTACTATAATTTAATTACCTAGCTAAATGTACTAGCATAAAATTTTAAGAAATTCATTTATAATCCACACTTTAGGTGTTTGATAATATGAATGAAATTTTTTTTATTGGGTGAAATTGATTAGTCGAGTTAGTGAACAGGCCAAACCTGAGCAGCAATGTTCCATTTTCAGACTTTTCCATGAGTGAGTGGGGGATTATGTGACAACCGCACTGCACCACTTAACTTCAACAAAAAAAATAAAAATAAAATAAAATAAAATAAAATTATTTTTATCACCGTTTGCCGTTTATATATATATATATATATATATATATATATATATTATATTTTTCTTATCACAAAACATTTCTTTAGATTTCCTTTCTCTATTCCTCGACTGAATGTCAAGTTTTGATTTTTCGATCGTCTAACTCAGGTAACTAATAGTTTTTGATATTTAGAGCATGAATTTAATATTTAAATGGGTTAATTTTTAGTTTTAGTCAATTAATTTTGAAGTTTAATGTTTAGATTAAATTTAATATTTTCTCAATTAGTTAGTTTTAATTAGCAATATATATATCAAAATGTTCCCTGCAGTATAAGGAATCCATAAACACTTTTAGATTTTTATTTGGATACCCGAAATATTAATTATTGTCAATTGAAACCTTGAC
>CANXYC010372138.1:0-50302 GCA_948193065.1 Aleurites moluccanus
TATATATATATATATATATATATATATATATATATATATATATATTCGTATAAAAATTAAATTATAAGTTTATTTTTGCATATTATAAAATAAATTTCTTTTATTTTTAATTTTTAAATTTTGATTTGATTGTTCTATTCTTGAGCAAATTTTTTTTTTTAAATTTTAATAAGAAAGATAATTTAGCAAATTAAATTTTAAATTATAAAAAACTAAAAATATTAATTTAAGAATAATTTTAAATTATGCTCATTGAAAATATTTTTTTATTATATATTTTATTAAAATATCTTAATAAAACATATATATTTTTTAAAATAATATATAAGTAAAGAATTAAATAATTATATGTATATTGTTAAAAATATATATTTTTGAATTATTAAATTATTTTAAAAATATATTGAGAAGCATTAATACTTTCATATTTTTTATTTAATTAATTTATTTTCTTGAAAATAAAATTTGCTTCTGAAATAATTTTATAATAATTAAAAAAAGTAACATGTAAAAAATTATTTTATAGCATGTAAAAATGAAAAATTTTATTATGTAAAATTTATACTAATTAAATATAATTTATAGTATCATTTTTTTAAAAATTAAAAATATTGAAAACAATATTTTTATGTATTAAAATAATAATAATAAAAAATATATAAAAAATAAAAATTAATTATCCCATCCTTATTTAAATTAGGGATAATTATAAATTTAGTGTATGAACTTTTTAAATTTTTCTATTTTGATGTACTAACTATTTTTTTTTTTCAATCAAGTGTTTAAACGGCAAAAAAATATCAATATAGTGCTTTTCTCCAGTTAATACTCGCCTGAGTGCTTAGTGTGTATTGTGAGACCCATTTCATATGATAAATCAACTTTTCATGTAAAACACAATAAAGAGAGTTAATAAAAAAGAAAAAAAAAATAACTTTACCATTTTCTCAATTTACCATTTTATGCCCATTAGTTTCTCTTTTCCCTTCCCTCTCCTTTCTCTCTTAATACCTCTCTATGTATCTTTCTCTCTCTCTCTCTCTCATATTCATAAACGACGACCTCAATTCCACCAAACATTATTTCAAAATTGCTAGCACTTTAGACGAGATGAAGAAGCAGGAACCGAGGGGCGACCGAGTTAGGGAGCGATTCAACATTGACTACACAACTAGTCTGCTCTACTCTTCTAGTACAATAGAAGTAAGCAAAGATGTGGTTACCTCGCATCGTAGCTTAATCTTGATGGTTCAAAACATAGTCAGATGATTAATTGAAAACAGATAGTACAAGTTTATATGTACAGTCCCTATGTTTCATATCTAGGGTTTAGCAGCCCAAAAAACATATCTTCAATTTGGGGGTTTTGGCTTTGATTTGAGCTAGGCATTGTTTGTTTGCTTTCTTTGTTCATCTTTGGATCTGGAAATTTCATCTCAATTTGGGTATTGTTTATGCTGTATAGTTCAATTTGAGTATTGTTTATTTGCTTTCTCCTTTTCATTTTTGGGTCTGGAAAGCTCATCTCAATCATGTTATGTTGGCATTTTTTTTTGGTGCTTGAGGAATTTGGTGGAAACCTCATAAATTGGTCAATTTGACGACAACCAAGAAAAGAAAAATCCCAAGTGGCTGAGGATTTTGAGGAATTTCCATTGAGAGAATTTCATGAATAAAAAATGGAGTAATTTGATGAAATAAACAAAGATTAGTAATGAATTTGATAATGATGATGGAGGGATGAGGGTTAGTGGCGATGGCCAGTCTGCTGGTGTCAATGGCAGTGTAGAAACTCGTTGAGTGAATAGTCGCTAGACGAAATGGCCAGGAAGCTCGATTAGCAAGCCGTGGCCATTGGTTCGCTGCAATTGAGGTTGTGGATGACTCGAGGAAGCTGTCCTTGGTGGAGTGCAGTTCTGTATTCGTGTGGAGCTTACTGAATTTTCAAGCCCAAACTTGCTGCGATCGACATCGAGTTTGGCTGGGCTTTTCCTTCTTCAATTTCATTTAGATTTTTTTAAGTTTTAAGTTAATCACATGATGTTGTTGGTGATTGAAGCTTTAAGCTTCAATTTCATTATTGAAATTGAAATTTTGTGACTCAGTTGCTGTGCATTTTTTGGCGTTGGTTGTTTTAGGATTTGGGGAGAAGATGTTAGTAGTTAGCAAGGTATTTTGATTATATCACATCGCTAGCTAATGTGGCAATCTGACTTGTCACAAAAACGAGCCCCACAATACATATGGCACTCAGGCGAATATTTTTCGGTGAAAAGTATAAATTTAATATGATTTTCGGATGTTCAGACACTTGATTATAAAAATTTTTAATTCATGCATCAAAATAGAAAAAAGAAAAATTTAATTTATTCATCAAAATAAAAAATTTCGAAAAGTTTATACATCAAATTTATAATTATCACTAAAAATTATTAATTTAAATAAAATAAAAATATTTTAATAAAATTTAATAATTAAGAAGATAATAAAAATGTTATAAATTAAAATGAGAGTATTTTAAAAAAAATTATATTTTTTTAAGGAAAAAATTTGTATCATTTATATTATTTAACACATTCAATTTTAAAGCTTAATTTTCTTATTATTCCCAATTCAAGGTTAAAGAAATGTTACTTATAACCCTGCAATCTTCTAAAACATAGTTGTCAAAGGACGCGTCTGAGGCGCAAGTCGCACTGGGCGAAGGAATCATCGCCTCCCGACTTTGATACGAGGCGTGCGCCTCCTAGGCGCGCTTCATCTCCACCATTGATTTTAAGTGAGTTTACAGTAGATTCCATGCATCCAATCAAATCAAACCAATTAAAATACAAAGCAAGAAAGAAAATACCGTTCATGTTTCACAAAAATTGGGGAAGACTGAAAGTTAGGGATTTTGCTCATCTCTGCAATTCTTTCTTGAAAAGGGATGGTCTCTTCTTCTCAATCTCCCCCTTCTACTCTCCTCCTCTTTCCCCTTTTACTCTCCTTTTCAGAGACTTCTTTTATTTTTCTTTTGTCTCACTTTCACCATCTTTCCTCTGTTTTCTATTCGCACTTTCGCTATTGTAATGAGACTTCTTTTATTTATTTATTTTAAACAGAAAATTATTTGGTTGGATGGATTGTTATATAAAATATTTATTTATTTTCAATAAATATTTGGATGACAATGTAAATGTATTTAAATTCGGGTCGGATCGTATTGGTTTTCACCCAAATATCCATCTCCCTCCTTCAAAATGGATCGGGTCGGATAGAAGAGAAAATCGACCTGACCGGACTCATGAACACTCTTACTTATTACCCTACAATCTTCTAAAATAAGAGCTGTATTATTCGACACTTGCCGCTTGTCCTGCTTCCTCCAAAACCCCCAAACCTTAAACCCTGTTTTCTCTGCCAAACTCCGCAGCCACCATTAACATTAACATCCTCTTTTGCAAGCTTTGCTTTCACTCAGAATTTGACCATGAAGACCAACAATCTAAAGAAGAGAGGCTCAGCTCCTAAGGGGAACAAGAAGGGCAACAAATTCACTACCAAGAATGATCCTTTCTTCAGCAAAGAATCCAAGAAACGCCGAAAGACGGATTACAACGACGATTACATCGAGTCCGGAGAGTCAGATGAGGAGAATGGATTCATAAGCGGCGGAGAGGAAAGAGAGGATGACACGGACGAGGAAATGGATCAGTTTGCGGCAGAGACTGCAGACGAGAAGAGGCAGCGCGTGGCGAAAACTTATGTAGATAAGCTTCGAGAAATTGCGAGAAGAGAGGAGGAGGAGGAGGAGGAGGAAGAGGAGGAAGAGAGGAAGTTTGATAAGGAAGGGGAGAGGGATTCCCGGGTGCTTAATAAATTACTACAGGAGCAGCTTGAGGAGAGTGGGCGATTGAGAAAAGCCATATCTTCCAGGTTAAAAAAAAAATCTTTTTTCAGATCAAGTTCTGGATGTTTATGCTACATTTAATTGTTGAAATGGGTTTATGGAGTAGGCATCTTTTGGTTAGTTTTATTGTTATGGATGAACCTAGCAATTTATGATGAAATAGTTGTGTTATCTTTCAATTCATCTTTTAGATTAAGAATTTCCATGTTTGTTTTGTTTACATTAATGTTTTTTAGATACAAATTTGTAAACTTGGTTTGTTTTGTTTACATAATGTTTTTTAGATACAAATCTGTGAACATGGCATATCTATGCAAGCTTATGCTTTTGTTTTGCTTTGCTGAGTGATGGTTTTGGGTCAGTTCCTAATGTCTGCATGGCTAATCAAATTTCATGATATTTTGGGTTTGAGAATTTTCTCATATTTGATTTTCTTTGATTGCTTTACAGTGATCAATTTGTTTTTTCTGCTAAAGCTTTGAAGGATGAATATTGACATTTTTTTTACCGTTCATGCATAATTTTGTGAATGTCATGCATTTTGTTTCCTTTAAGAAGGCTTATGTTCATTAATTCTTTAGGGTTGAGAGGCCTGAAACTGTTGGTGTATTTGAGGTCCTGGTGAAGCACCGTCACTCTGTTACTGCTGTATGTCTATCTGATGATGACTTGAAGGGATTTTCTGCTTCCAAAGATGGCACAATTTTACATTGGGATGTAGAGACTGGGAAAAGTGAAAAGTTCCGATGGCCTAATGAAGAAACGCTGAGACTTCATGGGGCTAAGAATCCAGAAGGTCAAGCTACAAAGCATAGCAAGCAGGTTTTAGCATTGGCTGTTAGTTCTGATGGTCGGTATTTGGCAAGTGGAGGATTAGATCGGCACGTTCACTTATGGGATACACGTACAAGAGAACATATTCAGGTGAATTGTTTTATTCTTATCTTTCTGGAGAATATGCATTTGTTTTTCAATTGGTTTGATTGCAAAAAGGCCACATTTAGAGGGATATGGGGTGTGAACGCCCTGTCAGATCATGAGGGCATTTAACTGAGTGAGAAAAATCTTGCAATGACAGGGTCCTCAGTGCATCAACTTATATATGCCATTTATGGTGTAGTATACATTAGGCTGACTGCACCTAAATACTCTTGCCCCCTGTGTGCCTAGACAACTTATTGCTGTCTCCTGAATGTATTAGAGACTGCTGCACTCTTGATAGTTTTTTCCTGCAATTTTAAATTTTTGATATAGTATAGCCATTATGCTGTCAATATTTCATTCTTAAAATTTTTGAAGTCTTGATTTTCACTCAGTATCCTCATTGATTGTCTATTTGTAGGCTTTTCCAGGTCACAGAGGTCCGGTGTCATGCCTAACATTTAGGCAAGGGACTTCAGAACTTTTTTCTGGTTCATTTGATAGATCAATTAAAGCATGGAATGTGGAAGACAGAGCTTATATGAACACATTGTTTGGTCACCAAAGTGAAGTATTAACAGTTGATTGCCTGCGGAAAGAACGGGTGTTGGCCACTGGACGTGATCGGACTATGCAGTTGTTTAAGGTACATGAACTCTTCTTTCGGAGATTTACTTGATCCAAATTAAAGAAAAAATTATGGATATTGGAAGGAATATTCATTGTTATCATAGTTTTGCAATCAAGGCACCATTTAATTTACATGATGAGAAGCCTCAACAGCTTTCCACTTTTCACTGACGTGTGCTAAAGTGTTTGAGGCATAAGCATTGTTTTATTAATTAGTAACTATTTTTTCAATTGTGTGCTTGTCTTGAGATCACCTTTTAAATTACTCCAATAGGTTCCAGAGGAGTCAAGGTTGATATTCCGCGCATCATCATCATCTCTGGAATGTTGTTGTTTTATTGATAATGATGAATTTTTATCTGGTTCGGATGATGGAAATATTGAGGTCTGGGGCGTCCAAAAAAAGAAGCCTGTATACATTGTTAAGAATGCCCATGCGACCGGCAATAACTTTGAGCAAAATGATAATGGAAACATCTTTAATGGCAAAAAAGGTAAACTTTTCAAACTTTGTTTCCTTGTAATTTCCCACTACTTGTTTGGTAGAAGAAAAAGGAGAATGACTTCATTTAATGTGAATTTAACTGCTGATATAAAATTATTTTTTGGTATCAGTGTTTGATTTCTTGGTTGCTTTGTGTTTTATCAAGGAGATAGAATGGCAGAAAAGAGGGGGAGGATTGTTCTAGGAGAAGTCATCGATAGATAAAATCCTAATTTGTTTTTCTGCCATGCTTAGAAGTTTCTGATTGATCTGTCCTCTAATGACCTTGTTGCTATTGTTTTTTTTTTCCCCTACTAGCATGTTCCTGGGTAAGTTCAGTCACTGTTTGTAGAGGCAGTGATCTTGCTGCATCAGGGGCTGGTAATGGTTCTGTTCACTTATGGGCTATTGAAAGTGCTCCCTCAGCCATTCGACCTCTGTATGATCTTCCATTGGTAAGTCAAATCACGCTTAATCCAACTCAGTTTATATTGGTTTTGTCGTGCGTGTAGCTATTTTGATTATAATTGATACATTGAGCTGGCTATATTTTAGTTGTCGTAGCACTATGTTTTCTGTATAGCTTATAATGCATTAAAATTTCTTATAGCACCTGTAACTTTGCCAATAGCTATTGCTGGGGTGAGCATTGAACCGAACCGAATTTTAGAAGAATCGAATTAAACAAACCAAAAATTTTAAAAATCGAATTGAACTGATTTTGAATCGAATAGAACCAAATTTTTATAAGACTAATAGAACCAAACCAAACCTACAGCTATAGCAATTTCTGTCTTTTCTGAATAAAATTAGCTGTTAATGTCTCAGTAACATCTGGCATTCATATGAAATAGAAGTGGTTGTATAATATGCAATTGTTTTTAAGCTCTATCTTGGAAGTATGTTTTGTTTGTGCACACATCCAAATGAGTGAACGATTTGCTTGATTTGGCTTGGGTAAAAGGTTAGTTTATGAATTGCAGCCTGGCTCAATCTGGGTAAAGTTTGTGGACCTTTCAAGTTATTAACTTATCTTACTGCATTAATTGTTAAATTGAGCAACAGTTCATTATACATAATAAAATGTCATAACCTTGCTAGGCTTAAAAGTGATGTGGAAGTTGGCCTGGTCTAATTTAGTTTACATTGTCTTGTGGCCACCATGCTGTGGTGAGAGAACGTTTATAGTTTTTGTTCTCTAAATAAAATTTGATGTGGTCTGGCTCCCTTGGTGCTGCTTTACACACAAACAACATAGTAGTTTTCGTGATAGAAACAATAGTTGGTATTTTCCTCTTACAGGTGCATTCCTGCGATTAAGGAATTAGCTTTCCCAATGAAAGGTTTCTTACTTTAATAAATTATTATGCTTGCATGTGTGAATTAATGGCTTGCCTGTACACAACTAGAATGTTTTACAATGTGCGTTGCTTCATACCTCTCTCCGTCATAGGAGCATTTTTTTTTTCTTTCTGGATTAATATAAATTAGAATTGAGTTCAAGCTATTCACCTTTCGTGTTTCACCTAGCCGCCTGCTTGTCCCTGCTTTTTTTTTTCTTGATTCTCAATTTTTGTTTTTTTTTTTTTTTTGTTGCTGTAAATGTTAGTTTAATGTTGGTTCAGTCATGCAGTTTGAGAAATGTTTTGAGTAAATTAAAGAACTAGAGATTGATCGCTGAAATCATTTATGCAATGCAGGTTGGGTTTGTAAATTCACTTTCCTTTTCAAAGTCTGGAAACTTTCTTATTGCTGGAGTCGGTCAGGTAAAATATTTTTTGTTTAGGGTGATTCTTATGATGCTCTCTGCTTTTAGATCTTTCATTTATTTTGTTCCCTTGAATATATGGGATAAGGAGCTGGAATTGTTAACTGGCCGAGACTAATCTTTGAGAAAAAATGGCCATGTAGTTGAATATACATGAGTCAGAGATGTCAATCCTGACATTTAATTAAGGCCCAACTAGCTATTTAACTGAAGTAGCTCAAGTGTTTTCAGTGTTTCAAAGGTTTAACTCGAACCCACAAAAATATTCTACATTCGACCTGATTGGATGTATTTAATAATTAAATTAAATTAGAGCATTGAATATGATAAGAAGCAAAAGAACATGCAGGAAAGTAGGACTTCAGCTTAATGTGTAACATACTATTAGATATTTTTATTTTATTGTTCTTGCAGTTACTGCAAAGATCACTCATTAACGAGCCAATCTCAGATGTAGTTTCTTCCATTTTTAGGTGTATATGAGTGTTTACTGTTCCACTCGCTCTTTAGATGCTATACATTTTGATTTTGAACCCTTTGACTGTTGAGACTTTTACGATTAATTCCTGATTATTATTTGACAGGAGACCAGCTTTGTGCTCAGAACAAAAAGTTGATCTTCTTTTTTCCATCCATCCATGGTTATTTATGATATATTGATTTCCTGTGACATTTTAAACAGGAGCCTCGACTAGGAAGGTGGGGACGAATCTCAGCTGCTCGTAATGGAGTTGCAATTCATCGGTTAATACATTCATAGGAGGTAGAAAATTTTTGACGTTTCCAGTTTTTTTATCACTTAAACTAGAGTAGATGATAAATTATGATCTTTGTTATTTGGCCTTTGTCCAAATTGTATATTTAATGGCGGCTTATCATCCCATTGTGATAATTTTACATCCTGTTGGTTGAGTTGTTTATCTTCACAATTTTTGGCTGATCTTGAAAGTGAATTGGAAAAATATGAGTACCTACATTATGCTATTTTATTTCATTATGACCTATCAAATGTAATTTCTTTTTATTGTTAGATTTTCTATATTAATCCATCAACATTCTGTTTACCGTTTATATATATATATAATTTTTTCAATTGATGCTTTAATGTATACGAGACAAGAAAGGGGTTAAATTTAAGCTAAGAAAAAGCAAAGAAATGATTTGTTTTCTGCATGTTTTTAAAATCGGATCGGTTAAAAAATTAGTAAAGGTAGAGGGTTAGAGGGTCAGAAATTCGATCGGAGTTGAATCGGTTAATTCGAAAAAAAATTAATATATATATATATGATGAAAATAAATATAATTTAATTTTTATTATTTTTAATTAAAAATTAAAATATTAAAAATATTAAAAAAAAATTGATTCGTTCAAATCAGAAAAATCAGTTTGATTTAATCAGTTTATGGTTAATCGGTTGGTTCATTGATTTTTAATCGGTTTTTGGGAGATGAGTTTTTTAAAGCTGATCGGATCAATTCTTGATTTGGTTTTTGATTTTTTTGGTTTGATTGGCTAGTCTGATCCGGTTTAACAACAATGGTTTTCTTTGAATATTAACCCAATTATCCTAAAACTCATTTGTTTTCTTCTCTTATAACTTAAAACCTTCTAACCTTATACGGTGAATTTAGTTCACCATGTTTAACTAATTAATAATAATTTTGCATATCAAAGTACTAATAGTTCATAATCTTATGTGATCGTTTATAATGTTATGTGAAAATCTTATATGATGGGCTATTGATTTCAAGCATTACAGCCTCCACTGCCCAACTTAAGTGATTGGTTACCTTCCTTCATCATCGAATACGTATATAAGATCAAGAGAAAAACCGACGAAGTGGGTGTAAGCTCACTTCAATGACAAAGTCTAACTTTTGTTTAGTTGAGATTGCAAGTTTTAGATATTAGGATTTTAGAAGTGCTTTACCATATACAGTAAAATCTCTATAAATTAATAATATTGGAATAAGTAAATTTTATTAAAGATTAATTATAATGAGATTCCTGCATTTTTTTATATTATACTAATACACTCATTTATATTTAAAATTATATTAAAATATTCCTGCATTTTACTTCCGTTAAACAAAAACGTTATTCCGTTTTCTTTTTCGTCAGTCAATCCTATAAAAGTCAACTTTTCAATAATTTTTTTTATAATATCCAAAATAGCCCTTCCTTTAATTATTCCCCATAAATTTCATCTTCTTTTTCTTTCTGTTCTTTAATTCCATTAATTCCAGTAATTTCATCTTTTTTTTTTTTCATTTTCTTTCTGTTATACCATATCAGCCGAAGAGGAAAAGTCAGATTGCAAGATCGTTCGTAGGCCACTTTAGTTGTGATGTCTCGACTTTAAAATCGAGATTGGGTTAGTATTTTGAAGCATACTGGTTCAGGTGGAGCGAATGGTGATTCAGGCCCGATCGAAGTAATTCTTCTCTCTCGCGACCTTGAAAGAGTTCAAGCTCAATCCCAACTGGTGCAGAACTTGCCTTAAAGCTATTGCCAGATTTCATCTCAAATCAAGCTGCAGTTATTTCTTCTGTCAAACAAACCATATTGGATTCCGCTCTGCTCTATCAATTCCTTTTGAATGGGCATATGAGATTATAGGATTTGGGTATACCTCATCAGCCAGCATCCACCTCATGAAGAAGCAGTCCAAGCTAGGGAAGGGAATAAAGAGACTAGGCTCTTAGCCTTTAGGAATCTGTCGGGAGTTTCCGATTGAATATCGAAGAAGAAGAATCTTTCCTGTTTCAATGGACAGGATTAAGAGCAGTGGATGTGACAAAATAGAAGGACAAGGCAATCTTGGCATGAGCAATTCAGAAGGCAATGTCCAATTTCATTATTTTTTTTTTTTTTTTAATTTACTTTGGTAATGAAAAATTTGATAATGGATAATGGCGGTGATGGTAGATAGTGGTGGTAGACAGTGATGATGGTGATGGTACCAGGTTAGAAAGTGAGTAATTGGAAAGTAAATGAAATTAAAGAAGTGGTATGAGAGTGAAAATTAAAATAAAAATGAAGGGTATTATAGACTTTTTATATTAATTTAACGAATTTTTTAACAGAAAGATCTCAAATTTTAACAGAATCAAAATATATGGGTATTTTAGTATAATTTTGAAAATAGAAGGACGTATTAATATAATATGAAAAAATATAGGGGGGTGATTATAATTAACCTTTTTATTAATTTAAAAAGAGTATTTATAATTCAATTAATAATAATTAATTAATTAAAAAATTAGTATTTTATCAATTTTGTAATCAATTCAATATGAATTAAATGAATTAAAAAAAATATAATAAATTGAATATGAATTAATTAAAATGGAAAAAATATATTATCAATTGAATATAAATTAAATAAATTGAAAAAAAATATGTGTAAATTGAATATGAATTAAATGAAGGATAAAAAAAATATGTGAGTATAATTATTTAGATTTAAAATAATTTTTATATAAATTACTTGAAATGATCTCTTATTTTTTTCATAGTTTTAATGACTTTCCATCTCAAAGATGTTCAAAAATCAATCATAACAGATAAGATGCGTAAAATATTATATGAGTATAATAAATAATATCTCACATGCACTAAAAAAAAATTATAACAATAGATTTTCAACAGATTTCATTTGAAAGTTAGTCAAAGTATAATATTAAATACACTGAAGTGAAATTAGATATGAAAACACACTTAATATATTAATAATACTTAATGAGTTTTTATTGGAATTCAATAGTTTAATTTCAGAATTTTTAGATTTAATAAGAAAAATTAAAAATAAAAATCAATTAGATTTAAATTTCAAGAAAAAACAAGTAATAATAAATTTATATTTTAATAAAGTATTATAGTATATTATATATAAAATATTAATAAATTATTAATGATAAATTATTAATTTATAATATAAATGAGATTATAAAATTATATATGAATTTAAAAAAAAATAATATAATAAAAATTATTAATTTATTGAGTATTAATTTATAAAGATTTACTGTGAATAGATTATCAACCAAAGTAAAGTACTTTTAAAACTCTTTATTTGACACTTACCTCAACGGTTTTTCTCTTGATCATTCAAGTACCCGATAAACGAACATTTATCATTGAATATATTCACTCAGATTTTTTCCTCCTCATAGTCGTATACGGAAGAGAAACAAACTATGAAAGCCTCAGATACCCAAATTACCTACATTTATGCACAAACTGGAATGAAGTTCACATGAATGATCTTCAATTGGGTCTCTCTCGTAGTGCCTTTGAACCCTTGCTTCTCTATGGGACAAGCCACCTATTCCGTAAGTTGCAATAGTGGATGAAGACAGTAGCCTCTTATGGGTACAAAATGCTCCCAGTAAACGTAGTTCTTAGTAGACTAGTTCATTGCCACTGCAAGTCTTCCACATATCCTACATTGTCCAGCAAAGGCAGTGTTCCGCAAGGCCCCTAGCTGCGGCTGCAATTAACTGATCCGATTCCCGATTTTCCTATTCCACCTCCTAATTCTGTTCGATTTAATAACAATGCTTGTATCTTTTAAATATGAATGGAATTCCAAGTTTCAAAAAACTATTAAAAAAGCTTTTAGATGAACTATGCATGGAAGTAAAAAAAAGTTGTTAATTCTTAGATAACCCAACAACTATATTTTGACTATATTACTGCTATAAAAAAAATAATCAAGTAATATGGTGGTTTTTTTTTTTTAAAGTTTGGATGAAATTGCCCTTTTTTGCGGAATATTCAAGAACTATGATGGAATTTCAATGAATTAGATTTACAAGAACCGTAAGTCCTAGCTCTTCAATACAAAACGAAGCATTTTGGTCTCGTATTTTTTATTCTATTTGATTTTGGTAGTTCGATCGTGAAATTTCTTTCTTTCTGTATTTCTGGAATATGAGTGTGCGACTTGTTATAATTGATCCTATTGATAGTACAGAGAGTGGGCCTGTCATTTTCCAATAATACGTAAGCAAGGTATTTCAGGCCCTTTATAAAGAATATAGATTATAGATATTTGTAATCAACCATCGGTCCCTTGGGGGAGGAAGAATAGTATTTCATTGCTACAAATATGGATTATTGAAAAGAATAAGACATATATTTGGATATTTTTCTTTCTATGGAGAAATTATATTAATTCCAATTTGGAAAAGTTCCATCTTCTCAAACTCCTATAACAACAAAATATCCCCTCCATCAATTCTTTTGAATATGTGGTTATTGGATGAAGTTCGCTTAACAAAAATGTTCAAATATAGTGATGGAGGTTTAAGATTTAGATTGAAAGTTTTCCTTTTGGTATCGTTCTTTAGAAGAGGAATTAGTGGATTAATTTATAATATTATAATATTTATCTTTAATATTGTATAAATAATTTTTCTTAGAAAAGTATTTTTTTTTTTTCAAATATAAATTTAATAATATTAAAATTCAAGCAATGTCCGAGAATTTTCTAGAGTCAACCACGTATCAATATCTTCTATTTGTCATCTATCTATTGGTGCTAAATATGAGTAGAGTAACATTTTATACCTTCAATTATTATTTTTTTTTTTTGAGGAATACCTTTAATTATTTTAATAACTAAAATTATACATATTTTTTAATTTTTTAAATTAATATTTTCTATACCCTGCAAGTTTTAGAACGACAAGAATTGCAAAAAATGCATCGCCCCATTCTATTTCGAAAACCCATTACAAAAAACTCCCAAGTCTACTTTGTCAAACCTCATCCACAATTGTTGATTACAAATTTTGTCCTTGTACCAGTGATACATTTAGCAACGTAAAAGTAAAATCTTTATGTATTTTCTTTCAACCAATGAAGAAATAAAGAGACTATCAACAGCATCACATTAAAAAGGTTGGAAACCTTCAATCTGCTTTTGGGTGTATGACTATTGAGAGCACACATTCATAGAGAACGAAAGATGAATAATGTGAATAATGTTCGTCATCTAATCATTATACGTTCAAAGACATGCTTCCAGCATCATACAATTCTTAATAGGCAGTATCTGGAAGCTTTGAAAAATATCAAATTATAATTTGTTCAAACATCAATTCTTCAAATTTTGATTGAAAATTAACAGTTGATAGCATATATCACATAAACATCTTTTATAAGGGAAGGAAAGGGAAGTTTCCACCCACTACAATCATGCACCAGTTGCATATAAACGAGTCCATTCCTTTGCTGCAGTGTCCAATGGGGAGCAAATGAAATATGTCATGGAAAACAAGGATTAGCACATCAATCCTAAGGTTTTTACTCAAAAGTAAAAAAATTGTGAAGAACTGATACAAAATTAACGTAAAAACATCACCTGTTTCAACAGCTTCAGCTTCATTCGTTTTCCAATGCTTAGCAATGTTCTCGGAAAGTGGGTCATCGGGGTTTGGAGCACTAAGGAGTGCTTGGATGCTAAAACAAAAGGACATATACTCAATTGTAAGACTCAACGTAACTTACCCTTCCACAGAATGTCCTCGTAAAATTGACCTTTTCCATTTTTGTTTTTTTACTTGATCTCTCTCTCTCTCTCTCTCTCTCTCTCTCTCTCTCTCTCTCTCTCTCTCTCTCTCTCTCTCTCTCACACACACACACACATGTAATATCATGTTTCTTGATAGTTGATACAAATTGGAATGCCAAAAATTTAGGCACACAAAAATAAAATGGTCGATGTATAACGTTGGAGATGATCAATGACAAACACCATCCTAAAGTACCACCAGTAAGCATTCCCCACCTCTCTCCAATAAAAAAAAAAAAAAAAAGAAGAAAGAACAAAAAGCACCCATCTCACATTTGCTAACTTTATAATGTATAAACTTACAGATGGTGAGAAAACCAAAGGATGAGCCTTGTGCGACACTCCATATCTAAATCAGCTATTTTATCAAAAAGTGCACGAACTGCACCAGCAACAACTGCAGGAAAAGCCCCAGGAAGAGCCAAATGATCATAGGTAATCATCAGAAAGGTTTTTAGAGAAGACTGGACTGTTTACTGTTTAGTAAAGTTTATTTACTTAACTGCACAAAAAGTACATACTACGAGATAAAAAGGAAAAAATTATTATACGAAGAGCTTCCATGTTACCTTACAGGGATCCATAATAACCAGTGTATAATATATTGGCTTGAACGGTGGTTGAGGTAACAAAAGTAACTGCAAGAACAATGTAGATGCTTGTTTCATGAGATACTCTCAGTTAAATCAGCCAGATTAACATATAAAAAGTAAAATCTACTCGGGCTGTATTTATTAAGTATAGATTTTAAGAACTTCAAGAAAGAATATCAGGCCTCTCAGCAAGCCACAGAAAAAAAAAAGGATATTCAGGACTTTTGCTTGCCATGTACAGAGTACTCTTTCGAAAATTCACTCTTCCTAAAGGAGAACAAAAAAATAAAAATAAACACCAAGAAGGGGAAGAAAAAGAACATAATTAAATCACTTCGATACACCGAGTTGGGTAGAGGACATAGATTCCCATTGTCATCATAAACTAATCATCTCTTTCTACAGTCAAAATTTATGTTTCTCGAACAGATGCAAAAATTGAACCTTATCCTAGAACGATTAGGTTCCTTTCAAGTATATCAAATGCCACAACCTCCTCAATGAAGGACAGGACAAAAAGCTACTGGCAAATAAATTTTCCAAGATAAGGATGTTCCCAGAAACTCCGCATTAGCTGGTTCCAAGCCCAGATAAAGGAGGAAGGTTGTAGTAGGTGATAGGCAACGTAAAATTTTGTCACATCTCATGATTATGGATTCAAATGATATAAAGGATGTTACCAGAGTAATTAATTTGCTCAAACACCAAAATCAAGTGAGACCAGCATTAGTTAACATGATTGTGCAATTATTTCATTATTGATAAATTTCAAATTGTGCACTAAGAAAACTTGAAAACTAATGAGTTTTCAATTGAGGGATGGCTCCATCATCTCCTCCAACTTCTATTCATTCTTAGTTATTTCCCTTCTCTTTCTCAACAATATGAATTTCTTAGACATTGTATTTTGGCGTTTTTGAAGGCATTAGAATTGATTCTAGACACCTTTAATACTAAAGGTAAGCTGCTTGCTTTATTATTTACTTGTACAGCAAAAGTCCTAAAAATACAATGAAGATGCAAACCCTGTTTTGAAAAGTTCTTCTAAACTAAAGTTTCTTTAGTTCCAGAATCTCTTAGATATCTGAATACCATGACGACATTTGCTCAACTGCCAAATTGATCTAGGAAATGTACATAATGAACATTTTAGGAGTTGAGAAGATTGGAAAAGAAACATGTGAACTGGTGAAATTAATAGCATGACATTGCACTCCTCTACAATGTACCAAGGGTTGGGCGCACAGTGAGAGGAGCCAAAGCCATTCAAGATTTAGGGAAGAAGAAAATTATACCTTGCTCTTAGTATAACCACCAGGATGCAGCAAAATAACCAAAAGCAGGAAACAAAAAACTATTTCACAAGATAAAGCAGAAGCATCAAACTGTAGAAAGATTACGTAAAAGAACTTGCCTGAGAGAATATAGTCTCTGCCATAAGATACTCATATCGGAAGGGCACAGGCAGGCCAACAATGTATGAAGCACATTCCTTTCGACTAGCTTTGCATGAACCAAGAAAAAAAATAACTAAAACTAGAATCAAGAAAAAGGTTTCAAATGACAGATCTAAGATTGATGGGCCTGAGCCAAACAGTAAATTGAAAACAAAAGTAAAAGATCAAGTTGATCCAGCACAGAACAAAATGAAATCAGAAAACAAATGTCCATTGCATGAGCAAAATTTAAAAAGGCATAAATTAAACCAAGTGAACTACACCCATTAACGCTCATTTGCAAATTAAGACAATTACTTCATATCTCAGTCTAATACAGGCATACTAACATCCAAACAAATTCACAAAAAAGATCAAGGATGAAAGGGATAAAAAAAATTCTGAAAAAGAAAATCCATTCATGGCAGATGAGAAGGAGCTAACACAGTGTACCTAAGATGTTAACAGCACCTATAAACTCATAATTAAAATAGTAGTAATTCAGATAACATCAATCTTGCACAAATGAAATTGCTCTCATTTATGTACCATAGTTCTTTCAATGCACCTTTTTATTTCATAGAATTCAGTAATTCAACTGAAAGAAGAAAGCCTACTCATTCTACTATTAATTAAATATATTAAAGCATAGAGTAATAGATAATGCAGTAACGATGTTATTGTTCTACAAACCAGCCATTGAGGAACAAAAGCACATCCAGTAAATACTCTTCCACAATGAAACGATCTATAGGTTGCATATCCTGTTGACAAAAAGGAAGAATGAATATTCATGCACATCAAGTTTTCACTGAAACAGCAGCAATAAGAATTAAGAAAGGAACTAGAATGGTAAAGAGTGAAGCTCTGAAGTTGGAAATAATTATTTAGAAATGAAACAACAAATTTCATCAGCAGCTGAAAGAGCTGATATCTAAAACAGAAGATTGAAATTCTGACAGTCAAACAATAGTAATTTATATATAAAAAGCTGATAAGTCAAGAACCAATAAAGTTACATACAACAGTTATAACCATGAAGAAAGCAAATTGTTGGTCCACTAACGTACTACAGAGCATCAACAACGAAATAGCTAATTACCTCAGTTTTACTTGCAGGAAATATGTTAAGCCTACGTATCCGTTGAGGATATTTCAACTCTGCATTGTGCTTCTGTTTACCATAAATTATCCCAAAAAGTTGTGGAAGTGGCTCAGGTTGCTCAGGAGCATTGATGGGTCCAAACTCATGAGACTTCCCAGCAACAAGCTGAGCTTCAAATGATAGGTGAGGTCTTGGAACTAGAAAGTAAAAATGTGGCACATGGATAAAGCAATGAAATTATAAAGTTAAACAAAATCATCACAACACAAATAAAGGTAAAAAAAAAAAACTTTAAATCAACCAAAATAACAAATATTTTATGGAATCTTATTCATTGTCCTACTAAAATGTCAGACAACAATGTCAATTACCACATACTTAGCATTCACATTTTTCTTAATCCATTAAGCTTTGAGTATAATTCTTCTATCATAAGTTGAAATTTTGATATGCAAGGAAAGCATAGTTAGCTAAATGGGTGTTTCCTTTGTCTTTAATACATATCACAGCAATAACAATGTATCTTTCATAATTACTAACACAAGAGTATAGATGCTTTAGCTGCTGATATCAGAAAAGAAAAATTACAACTGCATGCATGATGAAAAAGAAAAGAGGTAAAAAATAATTACTGCTCTCAAGTTTCCATCCATTGCCGGATAAAGCCTGTATCCTATCCCATAAATCTTCCAAGAAGTCCTAAAAGAACAAGCAGGGAAAAACTTAAGATATAAAATTTGCAAAATCTAGTATAAGGAATACGAGAAACTGTTGCATACCACAAGTTGTATACTTAAAACAATGAATCTATTTTGTATTCTATAAATGAGAGAAATTTTTTATATATTTACTTACGATTTCTGATTTAAAAAGGCAAAAACACCTCATCTTTGAAAGCAGATAAAATTCTATAATACCATATAATACTCGACGAAAATTGGAAATGATACCTTTTCAGAAGCAACCTTCCCAGATTCATCATCATCCTCAAAAAAGGATAAGCCGGTGTCAGAATTATGCCTTCTAATGCTTAAATAGGCTTCTATTCCAACCATGACTCTCTCAATCTCCTCCGGGACTTGCTGCATATAAAGATGTCATGCATTTTATTGAATGGGGGAGAGAGAGAGCACATTTAAAACAACATGACAAAAGAGCATATAAAAATCAAAGCAAGAATTAATAGGAAAATGAGAAAAAAGAAACGAAAAGGATATCAAAATAAGGCAAAGGAAGAACAAATTAATTCTTCTGCTCCTTGAAAAAAAAAAGACCTAAGCTTAAAATATAAAAAAGATCTTTCATTAAGGCCATACTGGATTTACTCATGCATTAAGTTTGTATTTTAATAAATTATCAAATATAAAACTTGCTCACTTCATTCAGACGCATATTCACCAAAACAAAAGGCTCAATTAAGCATACAGTAGTCTTGTCCTTTCACTATCACATGCACAAAAAACTGTGCATCCTATCAACTTGGACACAACCTATCTGCAAGCAATCATGCCCATTGTAGTCAAAAGATTTGGAGTGTAGATATCATAGTGACAAATCAATGCTTAGATTCAATAACTTACCAATTTAGATTTGACATTCTTAATACAGATGCAAGTTTCTGATTAATCTCAATTTCACAAGAAGTCCAATGATCATACAAGTTTTTAACTCAAGCACCAAGAAGTAAGCATTTCCTAAGCAGCATGTGGTACAATGTCAAATATAAATTAACAATGATGCACGATAGAAATAAAATTATGGTGCAAGATGTCTAACTAACTAAGAATTATTTAACCAAAATTCATCAAAATATTTACCCAGTACCTAGAGATACCTCGATGAGTTCTGAGCCTCCCCATGGGAGACAGGATAAAATGCAAGAAACATAGAAGTCTCCACGTGCTTGCCATGAGGGATTTCCTTTCTCCTCATCCACTGTGGTGGCAGCAGATGACAATAAGGTTTCAAAGACCACCACCAAAGAAGCTGGTTGGAGAATTTTACTGGACATCTACAAACAAAAAATAGAGATCCCATTACCAAGTTCCCTGCTAAGTCATGTAGGGATAAAAAAAATGGGAATCCTAAATATACCAAATCAGCAACAAGCAAAAGTATTGGAAATGAAAAGTGATTTATTTACAAGCCGATATTTGGATATTCCTTAAATCTTCTTTACATGTAAGAAAATTATGTGTCCATTAACAATTTTTCATATTATATAAAGAAAAAGACAATTCTACCGTATGGCTATTCGACCAGTGTTGGACAATGAAGAGACAACATGTATCAAAGATAAGGTGTAGTCGAGATGAGAATGCTACGATAGATGTGTGATTATACTACAATGGATATGATACGTAATGAAAGCATTAGAGATAAAATTGGAGTCGCATCAATTAAGGACAACAAGAGAGAATGGATATTAAAATGATTTAGGCAACACAGACCGAGAGAGACTCCAATTAAGAAGGTTAAGTATATCGTGATATATGAGAGAAAGAAAGAAAAGGGTAGATCAAAAATAACTTGGAGGAGAAGCATATAATATGATTAGAGACGTTACAATTATCAGAAAATATCGCCCAAAATTATTTAGAATGAAAACAAAAAATCTATAAATTCAACTCCAATTAATTTTGGATTAAGGCTAAATTGAGTTGAGTATAAAAAATAAAAAATTAAAAAAAAAAAAGATAAATCAATAAAGCATGCAGTTCTTCTTTTCTACAACTAAATATCACGAATTAGAAATGGGAAAAAAAAAATAGTATACAACTAATCTAATCCTATTTCATTTCTATCCCCAAATATTCACAATTAAACAAAATGAAGAGGAAAAGATCCTCCAAATTCTGGTTTGAAATGCACCATTCCAGTTCCCCATGAACACCTGTATTTTTTACCCAAAACTATAATCAACCTAGCTATCCTGAAAGACGAAATAGCAATAAATAATAACAACAACACACCATTGCTGTCAAAAGGCGCATCAAAATTCGAATCCTATCAAAATTTCCAGAATCCAAGGCATCCTGAAAAGTTAACCAGACAATGCATCAGTTAAAATAGTGCACAGTAGACTCGAACAAGAGGAAAAGATGCTAAATTACAACAGCATTTAAGACTTCTAAGATGCCTATTGGTGATCAGACACATCAATAAGATTTTTGCACTGAATCAGCATAATTACAAAATCTCAAGCTAGAATTAACACAATTTGCATGCACTGCAAAAACTCTTATGTCTCACCTATCACACAGGCAAATTGAATTTTATCTAATAAATGCAGAGAAAATCTTTATAATTGTTTAAACAAATAAAAAGTAAATAAGATTGTAATTCAAAGATAAAAATAGAAATGTCAAAGAAAAAACAAAGATGTATCATCAAGGCATAAAATCTTTATAAAAGAGTATTTAATACTTCGTTTGTTTCTCAAGCTCCCATGTTAAAAGAATAGAATGTAAGCTGTAAAACAAGTGTTGGAAGCTAAGCTGCAACCTATTCAGGGTGTGACCATTCACTCACCTGGAAATTAGTTTGAGCAGCCTCTACTATTTTCCTAACGAAGTCCTCATTTTCCAAGTTCAGAAGACCAACCTGGGAAGAAAGTCAGAAACAGAGAGGACATAAAAGAATTAGCAGGTGGAGCCTATCTGCAGAAAAGATTCACCTTAAGAAAAGTCATACTTTGAATTTTCTCTCAATTAATACCAGATAATGAAATTAGTCTCTTCTTTGCAACATAGTTAATTAAAAAGATTTCATCCTGTTCATTGTGAAGGGAGAGAAGGGAGGGAGATTATTCAACCATTTAAAGAACATGGACAAGCTTGCATCTATGTCTCTAGTTCCAACATAACACAAACTAAACAGTCCATGCTCATAAAAAAAATATTCCAAATCAACACAATTATATACATACAAAATAAAAATAAATAAAGAATATACATATATCACAGATGAATATGTATACACACACATATATATTATCTATGGATTACGCATGTAAAGAGGCCATCTGGAAGTAAAAGTCCAGCACCACTGTCCCATACAAGGGAATCTTGTGAGGCAATTGTTCAGCACATTGGAGAAGGAACTGTCAGCAAAAGAAATAAAGTAAATACCAGATCAAACGCTTATTAATAAATACCACAGCAAGTGCTTAACAACAAAACCATCTTAAAAAAACAACCTTGTTAGACTTTGGAAAGAATCTCTAGGGGAACACATTAGAAAGTTCACAGAAGATGTAACCCAAAGTTGAATATGAAACTGCAATGCAATTAGAAATACACCTAGGAGAAAAATGAACCGCAAGAGAATTAGAGTACTGCAAAAAGCACCTAATTCCATGGTTGTCAAAACCGGACCAAATTGAAAAACCTGGAACCGAACCAGAGGTAAGGCCGGTCAGTCCCTTTTTACCCGTCCCCGAAGAACCTGGCCAAAAACCGGTGAACCGGCCGGTTTCGAAGGTTTTCTAAGGTTCTTTCCAATGTACTAAGGACAAGTTTTGTTGATATTTTCTCAAATTTAATATTTATAATTATCAAATAATTTAATTAATTAATTAATAAATTATACTATTAGCTTTTTAAAATAATTAAATCCATTAAATTTAATGTACACTTAAAATATATATATATATATATATTTGTCATTTGAAATTTTATTTTAATTATTATTTAACGTATTTGTTAACTAATGTGTATTAATTTATTTATTTATCATATTTTTAATATATAATATAATTACAATATATCTTATATTTATTATATATTTAATTTAATTATGATTTAACTCTTATTAAATTTTTTTTAATAATAAAACTATCTAAATATTAAAAAAATTAGAAGACAACTAATATGATGGATGAGTTGAATTTTTTTCATATAATAATATAAGATATAAAAAAAAAAAAATTATTTTATGTATAATTAATTATGATAATTTTCATTTTTATAATGAGTAGTTATTATTATATTACTATTTTAAATTTAATTGGATTATTATTACAGATTAATGTATATTTTTCTATTATATAATATTAAATTTAAATATTTTCGGTTTTATTCCGGTTCAATCCCAGTTGAACATATGACTCACTGACGCTCTACTTTCACAGGTTCTCTAACCGATTTCATTTCACAGAAGCCCTTGAAACTTACACTCGAAATTGATGATAAAAATAAAAAAATAGGCATAACTTCCTTTTTCCAAATTCAAAATATAATGCGGCTAAATAAATTATGTGAGCAGTGCACAGATATATAACGTAAAGAAAACAAGCAAGCTTACAGATAAAATATCATTTGCAGAGTGCTCCAAATCTCTTCGAATAACGACAAAACACGTTTCCTGCAAATTGCGAAACCAAAATAAACACTCAAGGAGTTAAGCGAAGCGCTCGTGCAGATTCTAAACTAATAATTAGCTAACCAGAGTTCCTAACTAGCAAAATAAACCACAATTTAAAACTGCTCCGCAACCTAGGGTTTAGCAAGAAAGCGTATTCATATAGGAAAATGAATGAGCACAAGAGAGAGAAGAAGTACAGACAATGTTAATGAGCACAAGAGAGAGAAGTACAGACAATGTGTTCCTTAAAGTCGGAGCTGGTGCCATACTCAGGGCACTTGTCGCCTATTCGAAGGAGAAGACTTCTCCAGCTGCTCATTTTTGCTTCTATGGATTCTTCTCCGCGAGAAACAGAGCATCACACTAGAGAAGAAAGGAAGTGGATGGATTCGTAGGGTTTAATTGCTGGCTAGGCTAGGTCTGTAACAAACAACAAACAGTCGGGCTCGACTACCAAGTTGAATCCTCTGAATGAAGTTGCCCCAGCCCGTTTTGAATGTTTCCATACAACCATCACCATTTTCCCAGAAGGCCCAAACTAGTTTGAAAGTCAAACGTTTCAGTAAGAAAAATAAAAGAAATTAAATATTTGATTTAGTTTTCTATTAAAATTTTTTTTTTATTTCAAATTAAATCAAACAGTATTATTATTAAAATTTTATTTTTATCTAAACACCTTCTAAATTTAATAGGGATATTGATGAATTTGATACTAAATATATTTGAATGTAGGAAGGATTTGGATAGTAAAAGTCATCTATCATAATATGGTTTAGTAATACTTCTATTCAGTGATGTTGCACTTTTTATTGTGATCCACTATTTACCTCTAATATGGCCGTCAAAGAACTAATTTTTGAAAAAACTCAGACTTGGTTAACTAAATCTTCTCACGTTGATATTGTTTTGGCTAGTACTCGTCCTATGCAACATAATTCAAATTCTTAATTTAGCAAAATTTATAATAAAATTGACCATGTATTATATTTTTATCCCATATTTGAGCGCATATATTGTTATGGACTTGGGCATGTCATATCTAATTGCACAACTTGACCACCGAGACCTAAGTGGGCATCATTTAAGCCCAATAATTTCTTTAAATCTGATTCTATTGTTAGACTTTAAATCATGATATACTTGGAGAACGGTTAGTCAGGCTATAAATTTCTCTGCTTTATACTTGCAGCAATGGAGACATGCTCAAGAGACCAAGACCATTATTGCTAGTTCATCTGATTTGGGTGCAGGTCCTCGTTGGCAACCACCTCCCATTGGCAGATTGAAACTAAATGTAGATGCATCTCTGTTTGTTCAAAGTGGTAAGGTGGGGATGGGCTGTCTGTAGAGATCATTGTGGTCAGTTCAGTTTTGCCTTCACTAAACTGTTAGAAGGGTATATGCTTCCAAAGGCAGCTGAATGCCTTGCTGTTCGAGAAGTCTTGAACTGGACCAAAAGCAATGGAATGCAGCAATTATTGGCAGATGCGCTTCTGGTAGTCCAGGCGTTAAGGAAAACAGGGGTTGACAGAACTAGTTTCGGTGTGGTGATTGAGGATTGCAGGTTGTTGGCTAGAGAGATTCAGGGGTAAGAAGTGATGTTCGTTCGTCGAGAAGCAAATAAAGTGGCACATATGTTAGCTCGGCAAGCAATAAATTTTTATTCTATAGAGGTTTGGCATGATAGCCGACCTCCTTTCATTGTTGATGTTCAAAAAAAAACATCTTGGTTCTCAAATTCAAGTTGATGTCTATTTTACCACCTTGACTTTGAGGGATAATTAGTGGAATTAGCGCAATCAATGATATTTGTCTTCTTGTACAAGTCATTTGTTCTTATAATATAATGTATTGAAGTTGCATATTTTTTCTTAGATTAGTCCATAGTTTACGTATATAAACAACTCAATTCTTTGTAAATAAAAATCATCTAATACAAGAACTTCTGTTTTATTTTAAAGATAATACTTACAAACTACAAGCCTTTTGATTTTCATGCTGAAAAAAACGAGGCTATTATTGTTATTATTTTTTATTTTTTTTTTGAATTATCTAATTAACCAATGTATTTTCAGTAAAAATAACAAATGGTATTATTTTTTTCCTGTAAAATGATCCAATACACTGAATTTCTTTTAACTTTTCAAAAATATATTAATTTTCTCCGATAAATATCACAATATATTATTAAACTCTTCCATCCAATTTACCTATAATGATAATAAAAATATATAAATATTCTTAACCTTTATTTTTAATTAATTATATTATATTTTTGCTTAAAAAATATTTTTTAGGGTTAAAAAATTTATTTTTATATTTTTTGACAAATTTTAAAATAAAAAATAAACAAAAATATTTTTATTTATTTTTTAAATAATTTAAGAAGAAATAAATTTAATTTCTTCTTAAATTTTTTAATACAAATAAAAAATGTATTTTTATATTTTTTGATAAATTTAAAAATAAAAAATAAAAAAAATATTTTTTAAAGTAAAAAAATAAAATGTAATTAATTAAAATTAAAGAAAAATGACATTTATATCTTTTTATTGTCCTTATAAGTCTAATTAACGGCAAAATTAGATAAAAAAATCTAATAATATATTGTGACATTCGTCAGAAAAAAATTAATATATTTTTAAAAATTCAAGAAAAATTTAGTATATTATGTCGGGGAAAAATAGTAATTAACAAAAAAAAATTAAGAAGACATATGGGTTGAATTTAATATATAGTATAATCTCTGTAAAATAATTTTCGATAAATAAATAAATTTTTATTATATAATAATTTTTTAGAATCTCAATTTAAACTAATGGATAAATTAATAAGATAATAATATTTTAAAAATTCTTACATGATTATATGGTTCTATTTATAGTATAAATTAATAATTTATTAATATTATATATATATATAATAGATTATTATATTTTATTAAAATATAATTTTGAAAACTATTTTAAATCTAAGTAATTATAATTATATATATTTTTTTGTTGATTTCATTTAATTCATATTTAATTCATTACATTCTTTTTTAACCATATTCAATTGATCATATAATTTTTATTTTATTTTAATTAATTTATATTTAATTGATTATATATTTTTTCATTTAATTAATATTAAATTAATTATAAAATTAATAAAATATAAAAAAAATAATAATTGATTAAACATATATTTTTTAAATTATAAATATTCTTTTTAAATTAATAAATCATTACCTTTAAATTAGTCAATAAATTTAATTTTAATCCAATCCTATAATTTCCAAATCATTCACATTAGAGTTACGACATTTAATTTTTAGCTTGCAATTCTCCCCAAGGTATACAACAACCCCAACTGCATTTTAAGAAGGCAGAAATCACATTAATGCTTTATAACTTTAGCTTGTCTGAAATTTACGTCTGTCTCCTTTAAAATGCTGTTGTCATCACCAATGGCATTTTAACATGTATATACCAAATTGATAAATTTTATAATATATATTATATATTTTTATTCATCTAGCCATCCACCACCACTCCTAATGAAAATATAAAGTGTTTGGGTAAAATAAATTTTAAAAAAAAAAATTATCATATTTAATATTTTCTTTTATAATTTTAAATTTTAAAACAGATTAAACACTCAAATATAAACAATAAATTTTGCCAGGCAGGAAACTTGTGGCTTGTTTGTTATGACTTGTGATGTAGTAGTGGTACTTTTGTACTGGGTACTTTTTGTCTGTAAATCACGTGGAAGGTCAATGGTTGGAAAAAGACAGGCATGTGATCTGCATGTTCTAATGGGCCTTTCATGGCCCAGTTGTTGGTTAACTTACATGAATTTTATGAGCAGCACCCAGTCCCCACCTAACTACCTATCAATCTTTGACCCATTAATTTGCCCTTTTTATCCACTACAGTCTACACTTGCATTGTATATTATGATCAGCACATGAGCTGTGCCATGTGTTCTTCTTTTTAGTGGATTTGAAGGTTTGTCTCTTTATTTGCTTCATGTATGGAAACTACAATGTTAAAACTTAAAATAATGAAACTATATTTTACCCAAACCAACAATCATTGAATGAATTTCATATAAAAAATTGGACTCCATTTAAAGAAAATTAATTTCAAAAACTTTAGTTCAATTGAATTTTTAAATAAAAATTATTTTAAACATTAGATATATAAACGGTGAATTTAAATTATTTTGTTAATTGAATTTTAATTGTAATTTAAACTCATATAATATTTTAGTATTAAAAACGACTCTGTTACCAATAAGTTGAAATACATGGAAAAATATTATGAGCAAAGCAGGAAAGTAGCTGCATATGCAATAAATTAATCCACACAAACATAGTAATGGGCAACTGCCTATAAATACCTTCATCGATCATCTATCTTCATAGCCCAAAACAACACATCAAATCCCTCTCTTCCTCTTTTTTTCTGGTAGCTTTTCTATTATAGTGTGGTTTTTAATTCCCCATTAGAAATGGGCAGGGCATCAAGCATTTTCATGTTCTTCTTTTTGCTGATGCTTGTTTTGCTAGAAGAAAACCAGGTGCATATAATTAATTTAAGATCTGCTACTCTGGAATTTCCCATTGCAGGCTCTGGTTTTGAATTTCAATTGATTTTTTTTTTTTAGGCTTTGAACACAAGAATTTCAGCTTCTCAACCGCAAGGAAATAGCAACCATGCAATGGTGAGGTTATTTTCTCTATATATAAATATATGAGCTTAAATGACTCTTTTTTTGTGTGTGCGTGTTTTCTCATTTTTGTTCATAAAATTGCTAATTGACAATTATTTTTCATGTTTAATTATAATTGCAGTATGGAGCCACCCAAGGCAGCCTCCGCCCACAGGGTGAGTTACATTCCCCCATTTATCATATTTGGAATTTTTTAAGAGCTTGCCTTGTATACTGGCCAATTACTCAGACAAAATTCAATTAATAACTTAAATCAAATTATTTGAATAAAGATTGACATGAGAATATTAAAATGTTCTCTCACATTCAGATAATAAATTTCAATTTTCATATAAATCGATTACATTATATAATTTCTCTTATATATATGTACTTTGTTAAAGTTAATCTAAAGAGGCAAAGAATCAAATTGGGAAAGGGCATATTGTTTTTGTTGTAGCTCTATTAATATTGGGGGAAATTTTGGTGAAGTTGTATTAATTGGTAATTATGTGCAGAGTGTGGACCAAGGTGCACTACTAGATGCTCAGCCACGGCATACAAAAAACCATGCATGTTCTTCTGTCAAAAATGCTGTGCAAAATGCTTGTGTGTGCCTCCTGGCACCTATGGTAACAAGCAATCTTGTCCTTGCTACAACAATTGGAAGACCAAGAGAGGAGGACCCAAATGCCCTTGAAATCTCTGTATATATCAACTTATTAACTTGCAATGATTATAGTCTCTACCCATCTATGGCGTGATCATTAATATTTCATATATTTTAATCTGTAATGTGACAAAGAATCAATATCACTATTTTATAATGATAATAATTTCAATATTGTGTTTTGGTTTTTTAATAATTATTAAATAAGATTAGGAACATACTCCTTATATAGGGTCCAGATGGGTTACGATCGTACTAACAAAGAAAAATCATATTAATTTATAGAATAATTTTTATTTAATTTATTTAAATATAATTTTTTATATAAAATTAATTATCGATTCACTTAAAATTAATTAAAAATATTATTAATTTAACAAAAAAAAATTACTGAACTTATTTAAATTTATTTTTTAAATAAAATTAATTTTCAATCCGTATAATATTAATTTTTTTATTTTATCCTGTATAAAATAGAGACTCGGAAAGATCATTGTTTTTTAACAAAAGATTATTGAATGGGTTTGAGCCAATGAGCCCGCAAGCAACCTTAATTTTAATCGACCCGAGGCTTGATACGTAGCGTTTTATGGAGCCGGAGATGGGCGGTGAGATGAAGCTAAAATTATTGATATTTTTCATAGGTGCGTCTTATATCAATGTTTGATGAAAAAAAAAATTGTCGTTTTATTTATCTATACCCTCACAATAGTAAAAAAAGAAAAAATTATAAAGGTTCAAATTGAAAATTTGAGGATAGTAGCCTTTAAATAGTATTGTACCGCTAAACAATATAGCTTGTCAAGAAAGGCCCAATATGTACTTGAACTAGTTAATAAAGCTTAGTATCTAACCAAAAAAGCCCAATTTGACCTTTCAAGAAGACGCTGATAAGGTGACAAACTACATATCTGATTTGGCATACTGTTTATGACGTGTCCACGCTGAAAAAACATCGCTTGCCACATGGTGCACAAGTTGGTGATGTGTCTGTACCTTAGTTTTCCACAATTGCTGATGTGTTTGCTTTATGCTTACATGGCATACAATGATATGGTAAATTTGCTGATGCATCAATATAATAATATTATATTTTTTCTCAAGCGTTCATGTAATTATAATTTATTTATATGGTAAAAAATATGGCAAAACGTTAATATAACTTAAATAACATGATAAATTTATTGATGTGTCAATAAAATATTTATAAATATTTTTCTATTGTTGGTGTTGAGATAGTTTGTTTATACTTATGAAAATGTATACTTTATGATAGATAATATGGTAATAACGTGAAATGTATATGATGTGGCAAATTTATTGATATGTCTATAAAACATTGATACATGTATCCCACTTGCATTGATGTGCAATAATTTGCTTACGTGGTGAATCATGACATGTACTACAACACGTTGCTGTTAGATGTAATGTTGTGGCAGAATGTTGCTGATATGGATATTGATGACGTGAACAATTGTTCTGATGTGTTGCATTTTGAGTGATGTGGCAACGCTGTGCTGATGTAGCAGAAAGCCCAAGTATAATATTTATCTACGTGCAGTGCTTGGTGTAAATTGACTTGGCATATGAGATGGACTTTATCATACAGTAAAACATTGGAATTCATAGATTTTATTTCATTCGTTCTAAAATAAATATTATAATTCTAAAATATAAATTTTTTATTTATTTATTTTAATTTTCTTAATTTATTTATTATTATAATTCATTACTTATTTTAATTTCTTTTTACTTTTCTAATTTTCTCATATTTTATATTTTTTAATTAATTTTTATATTTTAAATATATTTTAATGAGAATATTATTATTATTTTAAAATAAAATATAATTTAAATTATAAAATGAAATAATTAAATTGAGATATTTTAAAAAGAAAATTATAACATTAATTCTAAAACGAATGAAATATTAATTAAAAAAAAATAATTTATTAATTTAAATCAAGAACATAAAAAAAATTATTTTATAATAAAAATTATTAATAAAGGTTATACTGTTACTGCAATTTGGAAGTAACAGTAATATAGGAGGGACTTTTTGGGAAAATGGAAAAGGTTCTGGAACTCTCTATTAGTCTATAGCACTCTCCATCCGGTGTCGTATTGACATACATATATTCTTGTCGTATTAACATTGCAAGAGAGAAGCGAACTAGTTTCCTTGACCCCTACTTCTTTTCATTCTGTTCCTGTTCAGCAGCTCTCACGCTAAGAGTCGAATTAGTGAAGGGGCAAACCAGTTGTTATGGCGATAATTTCAGATTACCAGGAGGACGAATACGAGACCAAGCCGGCCGCGTCATCGCCGTCTTCCTCTAAAATATTGTCGTTTAATGCGACGTTCGATCCGGCCAATCCGATAGGGATTGTGGAGACACTGTTCGATTTTCTGGTGAAAGAGACCGACTTTATGGCTAAAGACACAGCGGAGAAGGAGATCGTGGCGGTGGTGAAGGCGGCCAAGGATAAGATTAAGAGGAAGCAGGCGGAGGCGAGAGAAAGGGAAGCTGCTGCCATGGGTAAAGAGAGCAAGAGGCTGAAGGAGGAAGACAAGAAGGTTGAGGTAAAAAAGGAAGTTAAGACTGACGTCGAAGAAAACGCGAAAGTTAAGGCCGAGGTCAAGGAGGAGCCAATGGATGACTATAAGGAGGGTAATGGCACCAGAGGTATGAATTGATTCTGACTTGTGTTCCTGCCCTTTTCTTTTTTGTTTTGATAATCTTGATTTGTATGTTTAGAGAAATTGGAAGAATAGAGGGTAAATTTCGATTCTTGATGTGGATTTAGTTTTTTTTTCTCCATTGCGAGAATAATGAAATGTTTGCTCCATTTGCTTTATTATTCTTGGGTCTGAGAGAAAGTACCTTCGGCATTTTAAAGGAGGGTCTCAAGTTTGGTTATGAGACTATGCTGCATTTTTGTTTTGGTTAGTTTTGACTTACTTGTAATTATAGGCATAGTTGTTGTAGGACAAAGGCTAAAAAAAGAGAGGGTCTTCAATTGTTAGTGTTGTGGGGAAATAAAGGACAACTATTGTTATTTAGCTGCTGAACTTCTGTACACAAAGTGTTAGTGGAAGGTAGTAGTTAGGCCTGAAAGTACCTTAAAAATGCTGGGAGTTGGGCAACTAGAGGGAAATACATTAGTGTTTGATGTGGGTATATTTATATATGTGAAGAATAAGAAGCATCCATGGGCATCTTCTCCTTTCTCTCAAGACTTTCTCAAGTATCAACTATTATTTGTTGTTGTCATGAGATCCTGGAATATTTTATGAAATTAGTAGAATAATTCATCTTTACTTTATCCAATACCTATTAAGTCAGCCTCTTTAAGTTGAGATCCAACTTGTCACATATTTGTTATTTATCTGTTTTCTCTTAGCAAGGATTAGAGTCCATTGCAACTCTTTTCCTGTAATCTGCACTAGATTTAATTTTGTTCATCCCACCATTTATATATCTGTTTATTGGGAATTTGAAAAGTGTTTTTTTTTTAAATAAATCAAAGAATATTTGTGTTTACTGCTGTCAATTTGTGGTTGTTTTTGTTGGATATGCAAGATGAATTCTCAACTTGTGAAACTGTTTATAGTTTGAACTTTGAAACAATGCTTCAAACTTCAAAAATGAAAGGTGAAAACTATATGAAATTATGGCAGTGTTCCATTTTAAATCATTTTAGCCAATGAAAGAAAGTGTAAGATTTCTTTTAAATTAATAGGCAGTTTGATTCATTAAGCAAATGTATAATTTGTTCTCTTGTTACTCAGCTTCATGCTTACTCTTTAGATGCCTAAAAATGTGCATTCCGCACTGCATTATCATTTAGTGAGAACTATATTTTCATGCAACTTCCATGTGGGTATCATGGTTTATATGTCACCAGTTCAACTTCCAATTTTGCCATTATCTAGTTAAGTGATCATATGTGCACCAACTTGGCTTCAATTATTATCATTATTCATTAATCTATTGGTTTTAAAAGTTCTTAATCTTGTTCCTTCTGAGGAAAGGAATTGTATTATGTATTGTACTTACTTTTTCCCGTTGTATCATTGTCTTGAATATTGACAGTTCCAAACAAAGGTAATGGCCTTGATCTTGAGAAATATTCTTGGACACAAACCTTGCAAGAGGTTACTGTACAAGTTCCAGTCCCTTCTGGAACTAAATCAAGGTTTGTAGTATGTGACATAAAGAAGAACCATCTGAAAGTTGGACTGAAGGGTCAGCCTTCCATAATTGAAGTAAGCTTTAATTCGTAATTGTTTTTGCAGTTGAAAATTATATCCTTCATTTTGCTTGGATCATTTTCATTTTGCTTTAATCTATTTCACCTCATCTTGTGTCTTCAAATACTTGCAGGGAGAGCTTTACAAGCCTATAAAGGTTGACGATTGCTACTGGAGCATAGGTATGCTAGCTATTTCCTGCATGAAAAATATATTAATACTGCCTACCATGATGCCAAATGAAAATATTTGGATGGCTTTAAGCAATCATGGGGAGATCAGCAAAGACTGAAGTCTGTGTGATGAATGAAGCAGTTAAATTAACTACCTGAATGTTTTGTTTAACTAAAATGCTGCTGAGTCTTATTATGTATTACATTCTATGTTGTCTCCAGAGGACCAGAGTACCATCTCAATTCTCTTGACCAAGCATGACCAAATGGAATGGTGGAAATGTTTAGTGAAGGGAGGTCCTGAGATTGATACTCAGAAGGTTGAACCTGAAAATAGCAAGCTCTCTGACCTGGATCCTGAAACACGGCAAACTGTTGAAAAGATGATGGTAAGTTTTGATACTTCTTACCTTTTCCCTTTTGTTGTGGTTATTCACCACCATTGATTGAGAGTTTCTGTTAGATAGTGGGCTGTCTTAAATCTTAATTGATGATTCTCTTGGCTTCTGCTGTGATGATTTGTTTTCCATTAATAACTCCTGAGGATTTTTTTTTTCCATTTCTTTGACAGTTTGATCAAAGACAGAAGTCTATGGGTCTCCCAACCAGTGATGAGATGCAGAAGCAGGAGATTCTTAAGAAGTTCATGGCTCAGGTGAGATCAAGAGGCTATGAAGCAACTTATCTTTGTTTTATTTGAAGTTTGTGTATGGTTGATAAATTTGCTAACGTATGTTTTTGATGTTGCAGCATCCGGAGATGGACTTCTCAAGGGCCAAGATAGCGTAGATGGAACTGTTTTAATTTGGCTGTTGGGGTTTTGAAGATGGCTGAGGCCCGTCTCTGCTAATTATGTGGATTTCCTTTTATGTTGGGCGTGGAATGGTGAACTTTAGGGGCATGGAGTGGTTGAACTCTGTTAATAGTTCTAAGTTTGTTTTTTTTTTTTTTTTTTTTTTTTTTTTTTGTGTTCTACTGTACCAAACTTGGTTAAATATAGCTTATGTGGTGCTAACTTTTGCTTTTATTAGCTTTGCTTTGTTCACCTAAAGAATACTCCTCTCCTTCTGGGCTTTTTTTTTTTCCTTTAATGATTGTTGCATGAACTTCATTTAAATGTTTGATCCTTCTCTTATATATGTATTATTATTAGGGTGAGGGATTTGCATTTTGTATATTTAAGAATCTGCATTGAATTCTCCATAAACTTTAACAACTTTCAATTTTTTTTATGGATCCATTAGCCAACAAGGTTAAATAGTTAAAAAATAAATCATTTCATTTACAATTTTAATAAATATATTTTAATTATGTTTACATCTTGTAATTAACTTATGGACAGTAGGGACTACAAAATCAAAACATACAGAAATTTATGCACTTCCAGCAAGGTAATTTGCAAAGAATAATTTAGTATGTAAACTTAATCATATTCCATCAATTAAATATAATCAAAATGATCAACAGATGAAATTATTAAATTATGACCCATTTAGTAACATGAATATGATCCAAAATATAATACAAAATACAAGTGTTCGGTCGGACCTGAGGTTGAACCCCACCCGACTCATTACAAGCTCATTCTTGCAAATTGTCTCCTATGTGGGTCTCTAAATTATGAATAATGAAATGAAATACTTCAACGACAAAAATCTGGTAATAAAAAAAAAAAAATACTAATTGACACCATTTTGATACTTGTAGTGTTATGGGGGTCTTAATGCCTCTAGTTTCATTGATACTAGGAAATTAAAATGGAATGCATACCAAATTTTTTTTACTCTAATGCAAAACAGTTTCAAATAATAATAGAAACACACAACATATAATTTAATTATAAATATATATTTTTTAATATAATAAACTTATGATCGATTTTTTTTATATTAAAAAATAATAATAATAATAATAATAGAAGCTGTAACGGCAATTTTGAGCTTTTATGCATTATGATATTTAATGAAAAGTACTGCTACCTGATATGATTTTTCCAATAATTTTCAATGTTTTCTATTGTCCTTAAAAAAATTATAACAGGGACTATAGTTACATCAATATCTTTTTGCGGTTCTAAAAGTCTCTTGTGATCTATTGCAAAACATATATTTTGAATATTATTTCTTAAATTAAATTTTTTTTGTTCTAATATTAATTAACTTAGGCAAGTTAGTCTACAAGGTTGTAATCAACATATATTTATGAAAGTACAGTACAAGAATAAATGGATAAAAATAAAATTATGTTAGAGGTATTTACACTGTTTTCTTTTCTTTTTTTCATCTAAGAAATATTATATGTACAGTCCTTATATTAATTATAAATTTGTTATATATTAAATAAGACATTATCATTTAATATGAATAAAAAATAACTGTGAATCAAACTTACAACATCACAATAATTCATCCGTAGATCAAAATCTCATTGACTAGACCTCTAAGCATATAATATATTTTCTTTTAACAGTAAAAAATTATTAATAATGTTGAAAGCTTATAACTTTTTGGGAATATCAAATTTAAAAGTTAATTATTAATATTAAAAAATTTAATTACACATATATGTATATTTTTTATTTAATTTATATGAGATTTATATTTTTAAGTGATAACTGGAAAGAAACTTCGGGCGAAATTAAAAATTCAACACGGGGAAAAGATAATTAATAAAATCGAAATATATTGAATATTAAAAAAAAATATATATATATATTAGTTTGAATTATAATTTAATAGGGATAGTTGTATAAATTTTTTCTCGCTCTAATATTATGTTTGAGATTTATATAACATTAGAAGTCTCAACCTAAAAAATTAGTTATAAATGTTAAAAAGTCTATATATATTTATATATTTAATATTTTTTATTTAATTTATGTGAAATTTATATTTTAACAAAAATAAGAAAAAATATAATTTATATCCCCGTTGATCAATAAAACCAATAAAAATAACTTTAATTCTTGGTCTTTTCCATCTTTTCCTTTGTCTCTGGCTAAGATGAAGTCTAATGTTATTATTATTAAACTAATAATCTAATTAATATCACATATATACATCATTTTCAGGTCAGTTTCATCAATTGGAGAAATTAATAATATAATTGCAAATTGGCACCACATGATTACTTATTTGAGGATATTTTATGATACTTTAAGTGGAATTAGGCTTGCCACTGGTTTCCTAATTAATTAATTTATTTTAATTCAATACACTATTTAGATTATTTTTTATATTTGAAAATGACCCATCTTTTTTCTTTTATTTTGTATTTCCTGTGTATCTTCCAGAATAAAGTTCGATTTTACAAAACAATAAGCATACTGTTTCTGGAATATAGCAATATGTCCTTGTTCTTAGCAATAATTTTTTATGTACTACTAAGGTTCTTCTGAATTCTGGAACTAGCTTTTCTTGTTCATCTCTATAATTTCAAACTTTTTCATGACACCTTTACATTCATGAAAGGTATTGGACATGTTTAAGCACTTATAATTCAATTCATGTTCCTGGGAAAATTATTGACATTATTGATTCTTACACATTAATTTAGTTTGATAGTGAAATTAATAATTTATTTTCTATGGAATGGATGATAAGTTGCCCCGTTAATTTACAGGAAAAAAAAAAATTGTTATTAAACATACGCATATGCATGCACGATGGGCAATGAAAATAGAATGCAATTATTTTTCTTTTAAAAAAATAAAATTAATTTGAAAAAAAGTAGCAGAAAAGGACAATTGTCAATTGTCATTTCAAAGAAATCAAAGTTTCTCAATAATGATTTTTTCTAATTTAAATGGCGCATGATCGGACACAGAGACGACAACCATGGGAAGATGGAAGATCAGGGACGCCATAATGCTAAATAATCTTGTCCAACTTCATTACAAAATGTTTAATGATTTCGATAGTCCAAACAAAAAAAATTATTCAGTATTTAAATGTATTACTCCCAGGGTGGAATTAAAAGTTTTATTAAATGGCTAAAATTAAATTAATATAAAATTTTAATGTTATAAATTATATATAATTTTTTTATAAAAATCACTTAAAAATTTATATATAATTTTAATGTTATTATAAGAGTTTAAAATTAAATTAGTATAAAATTATAATGTTATAAATTATAAATAATTTTTTGAAGTTTAATTAAAAATTTATATCTAATTTTAATGTTATTAATTATATATATACATATATTTAAGAATTAATTAAAAATTTACATATAATTTTAATGTTATTATAAGAGCTCAAAATTAAATTAGTATAAAATTATGGTGCTATAAATTATAAATTATTTTTTGAGGTTTAATTAAAAATTTACATCTAATTTTAGTGTTATTAATTATATATATATATTTATAATATATAATTTAATTTTAGCATTTATAATATATTTATTATTTTAATTCGTTAATTATTTTAATTTTTCTTTACCTTTTTAATTTTTTCATATTTTATATTTTTTAATTAATTTTTATATTTTCAATATATTTTTAATGGGTAGATAAAATATAATTTAAATTAAAAAGTATGACAATTAAATTAAGATATAATGTTACAAAAAAATTAAGACATATTAAAGAAATAAGATATTTATTATGAGACGGAAAAATTAATTTTAACATATTTTATTCTTATAAAGTATAAAATTCATCTAAATTTATATATATACTATATTTATATTTATGTTAGTGAGAGTATATTAAAAATTTTAATTTAATAAAATTCCAACTAATATAAAAACAAAAAAACAAAAAAAAACCTCAAAAAACTAAAGAGAAAATTTTTATTCAACCTCTCTATGAATGCTTAATTTGATTTATTGGAATTTTGATATTGATGTTGTCTCTAAAATTATAAGATTGTAAGTATGAATCCAATCAAAATCTATCCAATAATAAAAATACATTATCTGAAAGGATTATAATTGTCTCTAAAATCATAAGATCGAAAGTATGAATCCAATCAAAATCTATCTAATAATAAAAATACATTATCTGAAAGGATTATAAAGAAGAACAGAGCACAGTAAATTTAACCTTTTCTTTTGGATATTGTGTTATAGGCAGTGCTAATTAAAGCCATGGAAATGTCCTTGCAATTTTCATCAATCGACTTGCATGAGACTTTAGGCTTTAATAATTTAGGCAGAGAAGAAGAGAAAGATTTTATAGGGTATAGTTTATTAGTAAAGAGTTTGTGTAAAAAATATAATTAATATTAAAAATATGTTGGAAAGTGATTTGTATATCAAATAAATGATTGATAAAAATTAGAAACTAATTTGCCACTGCCACAAGCCTATACCTTGTTGCTATTTACATATTCATGTGTTTTTGCTAGCTTATTAATAATGAGAAAAATAAGGAAAGCCATGAAAAGGCTAGCAAATTTGTGTTAATAATAGTAATAATAAAAAAAAAATTTAGTAACTTGGGCAAGGGTGGAGTCATGTACAGTTCAAGACTCAATAAAAAAAATATTAGTTTATATTTATTCCGTTCGAAATACATAGACTTATTTTCATTTTTCATCCGATCTAAATTATATGTCATTTTCTTTTTTCTTTCAAATGATAATTAATTTGTTAATTTATTATTATATTTATTTACTCCCTTCGTTTTTTTAATTTGTTGTTTTAAAAATTTATCAATTTATATTTTTAATTGTCGTTTTAAATTTTTAAAGTAATATTTATTCACTTTTTTCTATTTTATCCTTATATCATTTAATTAGAATATAATAACTTAATTTAAAATAAAATTAAGTATATAATTTTAAATAAGTTATTTTGAATATAATTAATAAGTATTTTAATATGTGTGTAAAATCTTAAACGACAGATAAAAAAAAAACGAAGGAAAAATATATTTCACCATTAATAAATTTTATTAAACTATTAACTAAAATATACATGTCTCTTTTCATATTTCTTATCCAACAGTAAAAGAATTGATTGAGTTTGACAGATTAATTAATAATAAAATTTTAATTCTTTTTATCAGAATAATAAAATTTTATTAATTTTGATATTTAATAGTATTAAAAAAATTAAATAATAATTATTTATTAATATAAGTGAAGGGTATTTGTAATAAATATTTGAACAAAAATTATTATTTTAATTAAAATAATTATTTTTCAATTTTTATGAAAATAAAAATAGACATATTTTTTTAAATGAATATAATAAAAAAATTATTTAACTTATTTAAATTAATTTTTATATAATATTAATTATTTATTCACTCAAAATTATTTTTTCGACTTCGTGCTTAAAGTCAGGAAATTACATTCTTAACAATGTTGACGTTGTTAATACAATTTGCATTGTTAAGGTGGAAGAGGACAAATTTGTGTTAATTTTAGTCATTACCAAATGGGAAGCAAACAAAGTTTATCAAATCATAAACGTAAAAATGTTTTGTCCAAATGTGATTGGTTAAATTGCAAATAAAGATTTTAGTCCAATAGTAAGACTAAAATTAAAGTCCTATGAGGTCTTAATTTAAACTAGTGATTTTAACTTTTATTTATCGAATAATTTCATTAAAAAAAATAAGCTTTATTATTTTGACTACTAATTTAGTAATTAAATTCTTATTTTATAGTGAAGATAATAATTAAAATTTTTAAATCTCTTTCTTTTAATAATTGAATTTTAGCATATTTAGTGTAAGTATTTATTTGTTTTTATATTTATATGAGATTTTTTTTTTTTTTTTTGGTAAAGGTATATAAAATGAACTATAAATTTATTTTTATTTTTTTTATATACCTTTATATTTAATAATTTCTATTGAAAATTTGAAATCATGCACCAACATTAAATTGCAAATTCAGTCAACTGATTAGTCATGAACAGAAAAAACTAAAAAGATAGGAGAAAATTCATGCATTGGGTGTAGGACAAATTAAAATGGAGACATTTTAAGTACCAAATTTATCTTTTCAATAATATTGATACCCATTAACAATATTCAAACACTAATTAATTAATAGAACAAACTATGCTAATTCAAGTATTGTTAAACAATTAGGAATCTTGACTATGATATGCACAAGTAACTAAAAATAAACATTAGAATTTCAATAAAATTTTAATTTAATAATACTGAAGTTATTTTTAAAATTATAAAATCTAAAATTTAAGTTATAATTAGAATTACATTTATAAAATAAAATAAACATCGATCAAAATCAATTCTTTTTATTTATATTTTGCATGAAAACTATATATATTCCACAACAAATTAAATTAATTAGTATTATGAACTGTGAAGGAGTGGAATTTACTTTTGTCAATGCCAACTAGTTAATTAAAAGCCACAACATTTCATTTTAAACACCCAAAAGAATCCAAAAAGTGCCTTCAAGTATGGGCCATGGCAAATAGCAATAATGATCCCCCATAATATCAAAAGCATTTGCCAAATGCAATGCCTCTACAAAAGACAAAACCACTATCAAACAATCCTCTACAACTGTTTTTCTTTCATGCTTGTCTACCTCCTAACCTTATTTCCAATTTAATAACACCTTAATCTAAATTCTTTCTATCAATCACAACAACTTGTTAGTTTCACATCTTAATTTATACTTGTTTTTAATATTAATATCTTGTAATTCCACATTTTCTCTATTTAGTCATTTAACGTAATTTGAATATTATATAATCTAATATCATTATCAGATTATATTCGTAATTATGAACCAAAGTAATTAGATGCAAAGATTGCAAGAAAATGGCTTTATATTCATTTCACCATCTTCATTAGCATTTGCTCTATGCAATATGTAATTTCAAGTCAACTTATATTTTTTTTTTCATCTCCAAAATGGTTTATGAAATTCATTGAATTTGCTGAAAAATTGACGTTTCTCTTGGAGTAAAGTCGTTGCAAAAACTTATAAGAATGAAATAAATAGATCAATAGTTAAACCCACTTGGGATGATGATTCTTTTCTCAATTAATCACCCACTAATCACACACAAACTTATGCTAAAAATCAAAATACAAACACTACCGACCCACCAATGTGGTAATGTCCTTCTTATAAAAGCCCACTAAAACCTAATTACGGCTGCCATTTCCCATGTGGTGGATTATAAAAGCACCACGTGTAATTGCATAATTGGATGGAACTAGTTTTTCATGACATGAACGTCTAGGTATATTAACTTTGTCTGCTTAAAATTAGTATTTTCTTTTTTCTTTGGAGTTTCCTTCGTAAATTTTTTTTTTCTTTCTTATTGTGAGAAATTTAAGGTTTTCTCCTCTTTTTTTTTTTTTTTTTTTTAGCCAACTCCAAGTGCACGTCCCTCATAGCTCATTAATGCTGTAATTTTAAACAAAAAAGAACAAATTTAGTTAATCAGAGAATTTGCTATTTTCTTTTTATTGATGAATATTTTCTTTTTAGAATTATATATTATAAATTTTTTTTTTCATATATGAATCTCTTAATTTTAACGTGAATGATCTATTTTTAATTAAATTAAAGAAATTAATTTAATATAATAGTAAAATTTAAAAACTGAATTTTAATATTATCTTAATTATTACTAAAAATGAAAATAAAAATAGAGAGAGACAAAAACACTTTAATTTGTTAATATTATTATTATTATTGTATGTCTACTAATTCTTTTTTCAGTTGAAATACTTTTGCATCTTTTCTTACTTTACAGCCCAAACTCCATATTCCTCCCATGAATTTTCTTCTAAAATGGAAAGTTATTTGACCTCAATAATAATTATACTGCACTTGTGATCGTTAGGGATTTGCCAAGGTGGGATTTCACTATTTATAATTTTGCTTTCACATTACGCCGTTCTTTAGATCAACTCAATATTAATTTATATTTTAATTTAATTATTGGATAAATTAAGAAAGGTAAATATATAGGTTAAGTACATTAATTTCTTTTTCCCCAATGCATCTAGTTTATATTATGAATTTAAAAAGGACTGATTATTATTTCCCTCGTAAAATGATATAATACATTAAATCTCTTCTAATTTTTTAAAAATACACTAACTTCTCCATGACGAACGTCCAGTTATATTACTACCTCTTCATCAAATTTTATCGTTAATCAACTTTAAAATGATTAATAAAAACAGTAAAAAAACAGAAATATCCTTATCTTTTATTTTTAATTAATTATATTGTATTTTTATTTAAATAATATTTTTTAGGATTAAAAAATTTATTTTCATATTTTTTGACAAATTTGAAAATAAAAAATAAATAAAAATATTTTTTTAAAAATATTTTTTATTTTTAAAAAATAATTTAAGATTAAATTATTTCTTCTTAAACTTTTTAATACAAATAAAAAATTTATTTTCATATTTTAAACAAATTTGAAATAAAAAGTAAAAATATTCAAATAAAAAATATTTTTTGTTTTAAAATTTTTTATTTTTTAAAAATAAAATAAAAAATATTTTTATTTTCAAATTTTTCAAAAAATATAAAATGCTTTTTTAAACCCTAAAAATAATTTTTTAAAGAAAAAATAGAATGTAATTAATTAAAAATAAAGGGTAAGAGCACTTTTATCTTTTTACTGTTCTTATTGACCATTTTAAGGTTGACTAACGGTAAAATTGACAGAAGAGGTACTAGTATAACAGGACATTAGTCAGGGGAGTTAATATATTTTTAAAATGTCATTGAAATTGAAAATTTAGTGTATTATGTTATTTTACAGAAAAAAATAGTAATTAACCCATTTAAATATTTGTTAGATAAAAAATGGCTAAGTGATCTTTGGTTCTCAATTGTTGGGTATATTTAATATAACTCTAAATATATTCTAATATAAACTCTATAGGTAATGGATATTTGTAATAGGTCTATATGGGCAATAGCCTGTTAATTTATAAATTCTAATATATCATTATATATATGTTAATTAAAGGTAGCATGTTTGGTATTCTATGTTAGATACCTTGAATATAATGTTTCAGACAATTACATATTATTTTATATCATAAATCCTAACAATCTTAAAATATTACACCCAATACCAATACAATGAATTTTTAATAATCTACTGCTAATTAAAAGTTAAGAACATTATATTAATAAGAATTAATAATAATATCATATAATATAATGCATAAAATTGATAATTAAATTTATCTTTTAGAAAAGTATCTAAAAATTTTAATAATACTATTACAGATAATTAATAATACTACTATACTATTTATTAGTATAATTTTTAATATCAAGTATTAAATAATATTATTAAATACGACACTTATTATATATAGTATGTTATAATACATAGTGCAACAAGACTCACAAGTTAGTAGGGTTACTATATTAAGATATATAGCTTTTGAATCTTGTATCATCAATTGTATCAATTATAAGGATGAGTGATAAAAAATCACATTGAAAATCATCAAATATTCCAAAAATATCACAAACTTTCAATGTTAATCTTACATATTACTGGATCAAGATTTCATCCATAATTTTCAACATATTTAATAATATTATATGATTGAAAAATCATTCTATGATGGGTTGAAAGACATTATGATCACCACCAGCTAGTTACAACTTTTTCTTGATGTATAATTTTATTAAGATAATTTCATATTAATTAAAAATAAAAAATATAAAAATTTAATAAATAATGAGAAGTTATCATATAATTAGTCAATTTTAGTTTTTTAACAATGATAGCACTTAATATTTCAATATATATTGTGTCTGTTTGTGTATTTAATATTTTCTATTCATATAAAAATTAAAAATTTAACATGATATTAAAATAAATTTAGTCCGATTTATTAATATTTTGATTTGAATCTTTAATCACAGCGGATTCGATGTTGCGTCTCAAATTTTAATTCAAGTAACAATTTGATGATTCCAATTATTATTTGAAAATGAAATATTAAAATAATTTCATATTAATTGATAATAAAAAAAATAAAAATTTAATATATGATAAGTAGTTATTTATAATTTTTTATTAATGATAATATAAATATTTTAATATATATTATATGTATTTACATGTTTAATATTTTTTATTTATATAAAAATAAAAAATTTAACAAACTTGTACTCAACAATTGAAGTGTACTTTCAAGCATGTTTTTCAGTGTTTCATTTCTTCAACAACACTCCTTCGTTTTTTTTTATTCTTTTACTTTATGCTTTGAGTTCGAGAAAATGACAAAATTAGGTTGACACTTATTTTTTAAATAAAAGAAATTGTAATAAAATAAAATAAAAATTTTCATTGTGGAGGAATATAACTTACCACATTGAAATAGAATTTGAATAATTTTGGACAAATTGGAAGACAGAATCTATTTCTTTCTCACTTTCTTTAATATTTACAGCTATTATTTTATGTTTTTTCCTTTATACTTTTTCATTTCAAGAAAAAATAAAATAAAACTGCAGATGAACTTTTTTCATTAATGGCCAAACCTCGCCCATGACGAATTTTTGTGGGATTTTATTTTTTGCAGAAGCTTGTAAGAAGGGTTGGGGGTGAGGGACCCTTTGATGCTCTCACTCTATATTTATGGCGAATTAAATTATCAGGTATAACTATAATATACACATATTATTTATATTAAAATAAATTTATTTTATAATAAAAAACTTTTATTTTATTTAATAATTTTTCATCATTTAATAAATATTTTAAAATTTTCAATGCCTCTGTTACTAATGATGGTGGTAGTATGAGTCCTTTGTCCGATTAAATAATGGGTTGAGAGGGCTGATATATTTTTTGTAAGTTTTTTAAAATTTAAAAAAATTTCTTAAGAATTATAATATTATAATATTTTTTATAACGAATTCAATGACATATTTTTCGTATAAAATAAAAATCAAATAAATTTAAAAAATATAATATAAGTATATTAAATTTAGATCATTAGACTTTAATGATTTAAATTTAACATATTTCTAATATATATTTTTAAATCTATTTAATTTTTATTTTATACAAAAAATATATCATTAAATTTGTTATAAAAAATATTATAATATTATAATTTTTAAAAAATTTTATAAAAAATTTTTAATTCTGAAAAATCTACACAATAAAGACTAATATATTTTTAACAGATTAACCCCTCAACTCTTAAATAATAGCCTAGAAGGTTGATAAGAAGTCACTTTCTTTTGTTTTTTTGTTCAGTCGACTAGAAACCACTTAGCTTTCTGCTGCATTGAAATACCCCCATTAATTTATGAGGATATGTCTTCATGAATTAACATAATGCAATTTAAATTATATAAAACAAAAAACCTTCTGTGGGGTTGAAATAACTAATAACCATTAATTTAATTTTATCTTTTAACAATTTTTATTAATTTAATAAAAATTTAATTTTCTCTTTTAATAATTTTTATTTGTGCATATATTTAATTCTTGAATTTTTTTACTAATAACTTTTTTATAACAAAAACAAAATTAGTAAGAAACTCGTCAATTGCAGTTTATAAATTATTAAAAAATTACATTCTATAACATATAAAACTTAAAAAATTTATAGCATTGCCAATGAAAAATTAGTATATTTCTTCAAAGTTTTGAAATTATTGTCAACAAATTTCTCATCAATTTTTCTTTTATTATAAACAATTCTTAACATGAAAAAAAAATTGAGGACTTGACGTATAAGTAATAAATTTTTAGAGGGAAAATTTGATAAAATTAATACAACAAGTTCATAAGTCTTAAATTTATATTTTTCTTATAATTATTATAAATTATTCCACAAAAATTTAATAAGATTTTATTTTAAATATCACCAATTTTATTTCAGAATATTCAATGAAATTTATTTATATCTTACGATTCTAAATGCTAATAATAATAATAATAAAAGATTATTCATGCAATTAATCAATTTCAACTAATTTTAAATTAAAATTTAGTCAAGTTGGGCCTAAGATAATTCCACTCATGGCCTGAAATAGAAACATCGATGGGCATTCAGCTGCAATTTTAAGTCTGATTAATACACTAACCAACAAAATTTATATTGACTCTCACTAACTTTAGTTTTCAAAAAATGTAGTTTGATGAAGACACAATTAAACTCCTTCAAATTGATATAGAGAAAGCCAGAAAAGGCTGCTCATAATTATTATTATCTTTTATCTTTTCCTCATATTAAATTCCAACTTTAATTATATGACCAAGGAATAGTATAATCTTATTCAAATGATAATTATTATTTTGAGTTACATTATGGAGTATGAGACATAATTACCATAAATATCATGCTTAGTGGACATTAATTAATCAAATTAAATATTAATATTTATTGGTTCAAGCGATAAAATATTCTTTTTAGGTATTAAATTAAAGATTTATAAATGAAAAAAATAAATATCGGGAGAATTTTATTTCTTTATGTATCTTTTTTAATTTGAGATTAAATTAACCAGATTCAATAAATTTAGATATTATTTAATTGTAAAAAAAAATAATTAAATTAGGTTTGTTATGAGAATTACAATATCATTGGCTAATTTATTTATTTATTTTATGTTGTTCTTTAGAAAACTAGATGCTCCTGCCACTGAAGAGATGATAATTTTTTTTTAATTGACAGTTTAGCAAGCTAATTAAGACTATTGATTGAATAAAACAAAAATGAATTTTACTATATATATTGTACATGCTCTTTCATGTCATGATAAGTTGTTCGTGTCTTATCAAAATTAATTGAAAATTGTAAATGTTAATTTTATATATATATATATATATATATATATATATTACATTTTGTTGCTATACACTCATCATTTTTAAAAAATATTAGGTTAATATTATTCGATTCAGTATTTATTAGCAGTGGCGAATCCATGATTTTAAGTGAGAAGCAATAATTTATAATATTATTTTTATGGGATTATATATAAATATTGAAGTCTAATTAAAAAAAATTTAAAATTAGAGAGGTTAAAATAAAAAATTAAAAAAAATATCTAAAGGCACTTCACTATTAGAGATTGAAAAATATCTCAATTTATTTTTTTTATTTTAGTAATTAGATTAGGATAATATTTTTAATTTATAATCTATTAACTATGAAACAATTTTAATATTATTAAATCAAAATTTATTTTTTTAATAATAATTTAATATCGGTGAATTCTAATTTAATAATACTGAAATTTTATTGATTGAAATTAAATTTTTTATATTTTAATAATCAAACCTAACTATCCATTTACTTTTTAAAAGAAAACTTTTTATTAAAGGGTGAATTTTTAGGGTTGATTAATGAGTGAGTTTCTGTTTTTTGTTAATTAAGATTTCATGCGGCAATTGGTGGGACTGAGGATCAAATAAGTTGACTTTTTTGTGTCGCCGAATTTTGCTTATTTGGGCAAAGGGATCGGCGTTGACTCGACAGATTCCATTAGCTAGGTGAAGCCCTATATCGTGCTAGTCTATAAGAGAATTATGCTACATCTTACATTTTTGGTTTCCATATTTTGTGAGATTCAACCATAATTTTTTTATTCAATTTTTTTTTTCTGCTTTAATTTAAACATGGGATATATGCCCCTACTTTAATTTTTAGGTTCAAAAAGATTTCTAGTAGTGTGTTTCACATTTTATTAAAAAAAAAATAAAAATCTAAGTCTTGAAATTATCTTTATATATGCATTTGATAAGTGAAGTTCATCATATATGCTTTCCTTCCAAATATAATACAAGAGAATTAATTTTGTATTAGAAACTTTTAGAAAGCAAATGTCACCTTTATCTAACATAAACCTTGAAGTTATTATCAATTAATTCAATGGTTAAATATTTATTTTATAATATAAAAAATTAAAGATAGAAATTTTAAAATTTTTCCGATTAAAATATTTTTAATATAGCAAAATAAAAACATATAATCTTAAATATCATACAAGTTAATTAGTTTTCACCATATTTATAAAATTTTAACTTTTAAAATCACAAAATAGAAAATAGTAAAGCATATGATTTTATCATAATTAGGAGCGAATCTAAAAAAATTTATCGGCGAAATAATATATATATATAAATATAGTCATGTGTGTGTATATATATAAATATAATCCTCTAACTATTATATTTTAAAATAAAGAATTTTTTAAATGAATTATAAAAAATATAATCCTCGAATGTGCTTATTTATTTTCACTATTATTAAACGATAAATTATTTTAACTTTCAAATAATTAAATCGATATTCCCTAAGGAAGTAGGTATATCTAAAGATGACTATTTTATTCATCAAAAATAATTTAATAAAATGATGAAAATATAAAATTATAATATAAAAAATAATAATAAATAGAAAATTTAAAGTTAACATAATTCAAAATAAAAATATACATCAATCATAATTTAAAGTAAATAACAAAAGATCAAATTAGAATTAATTTACTTTGTGTTGCCTATCTCTTTTTTATTACTATTATTTTATACTTTATAAAAAGAAAATTCGGTAGAGGTATAAAATAATTTAGGGATTTGAAAATTTATTATGCTAATAAAATTATTAATTAAATTAAATAAACTAATTGATACAAATACAAATATACTATAATATTAACTTTTAAAAATTTACTCTCTAATTTCATGTTAACCATATATATATATAGTAATATTTTAAGTCAAATAAGACATAATTATAAATTTATGAAGGCATAATTAAAATTACTTATATTACAAAATTAAAAGGGCAGTGTGGCAAGTGCCCCCATTGTCTACCTTTAAAGGCTCCGTAATATTATACTGAAATATAATTTAATGGTAAGTGTATATTTTTTTAAATAATAGATTCATAATTGATTTTTTATTTTCAATATTTAAAAATTTAGGAGATGTTTTAATATTATAAAAAATATAAAATTAATTTTCCTTCACATTTTATAATTAGTGTTGACTTAAAAAAAAATTAATTTAATGAAAATTTAAATATAAAATTTTTTAATATAAAACATTCACATTTAAAAACTCAACAAAATTTTATGTGGCGTAACTAATTCTTTGGGTTAAAACCGCCCTGATCATAATGATACATTTTCTGCTCAAATCATATGAAGAATTTAATTTGCAACACGTTGCTAACATAATACAATTTGTATTAGTATTTTTGAGCCACAATTTGGTGATGGGACTGTTCAACTATTTAGTTTTGGATGGTTCAGTTGCTTGGAACTTCAATATCAGAAAAATTAATTATTTTATTAAATTCAATCAACTTAACCATAATGACTTTCACTCAAAATTCAATTAGCAATCACATCAAATAGCCACATTTGTCACATATTGGGAAATTAATTAGTAAATAATATAAATACGTAAAAAAAATACTTACTAGTTACCACATTTATAATTGTGACATTATTCATAAAGCCAATCATTATACTTAAAATCACTTTGCTTAATTATAATGAAGTTATTAAATTATGTCAAGTTTTAAAGTTTTTATTACGTTGATAAATATTGGATTTTATTCAAATTTGGATGTTTTAAAGTTATAGAGTGACAAATTTAAATCAGTGAGATTGATATATAACAAATTTAATTTTTTATTAAAAAAAATCTTTTATAAATAAAAATAAAATAAAAAACGTAGAAAGTAAAATTAAAAAATTAAATTTATAACAAGTTATATTTTATAATATAAAATAACTTAAATTATTTAGATTAAAATATTTTCTTATTATAATTTATTCATATTATTTATTATTAATTAATGTGAAATTACTTACACATATTTTATTTTTTATAAATATATTTAAATCTTTAAAAATTATTTATTTTAAGTTAAAAAATTATAAATAAATAGTCAATATAATTCTTATAAAATATATTTTATTTTGAAATATTAAAAATTAACAAACAATTATTTTTCAATTTATCATAAATTATTTAAATATAAATTTGATTTCCAAAATTTCTTAAAAATTATTATTTAGTTACCAAATTATAAAAATTATTATTCTCACATATAATTTCACCAAATATAAACTTAATTAATTATATATATACACCCTAGTCAAAATTAGTTATTAACTTAATTAATTATATTTTCTTACTCGCTTATTAATAATTTAATTATTTTTAAAATATTTATTAATTATATTTTCTTACTCGTTTATTAATAATTTAATTATATTTAAAATATTTATAATATATTTTATTCAAATAATTTTATTAAATAAAATTTCAATTTGAAATAATTAAATTTAAAATTTTCACTATTTATGTAGTTAAAATAATAAAATAATTAAAGATAGTTTATATTAAAATTTATATTAACTAGTTTTAATTCACATTTTGTGTTTTTATTTAATTTATATTTTTAAAAATATTTTAATATATAATAAAAATTATTTTAAAATATTTTAACACAAAAAATAATTATTAAGAAATTTATCATATTTCACTTTTGTATAACTATTTTAAAATATGATATATTTTTATTATATATTAAAATATTTTTTTTAAATATTTGAAGAAAATATATTATAAATATGTTAAAAATAATTAAATTATTAATAAGTGAATAAGAAAATATAATTAATTAAATTAATAATTAATTTGGACTAGAGTATATATATATATATATATATATATATATATATATATATATATATATATATATATATATATATATAATTAATTAAGTTTATATTCGATGAAATTATATTTAG
>CANXYC010372186.1:0-12238 GCA_948193065.1 Aleurites moluccanus
CACAAAACCAAATAGAAAACCTCTCTTCTCCTTCATTATGGTTCAGCCATTGACAAGCAATTGGAGCTTTGAAGATTTCTTTCTAGTTTTGGTGGATTAAATCATCTCATTTCCTCCATTTCTTCATCCAAGCTCCCAAAACTCAGTTTGGTGGTATTTTAGAAGGTTAGGTTTCAGCCACCTCAAGGATTTTAAGGTAAGGTTTAAAAATTCTGGATGTGTAGTGTTTGTTGGTGTTTAAATGTTGAATAAAATTGTTTAATGGAGAAAGTGTGCATCTTTTGAGTGATTTTTCCTTTTGGCCAAAATGAATTAGGGATTTAGGGAAAGTTGTGATTTCTTGTTTCAATAGAGTAATTGATGTTGCATATAATGTTAAATGGACTAGATTAAAGGCATTTGAATGTGAAATTGAACATTGTTGTGCATTTTCCATTTGGACCGAATTGATTGGGGGAATTTGGGGGAAATTGTTTTTGTGATTTAAATTGAGAAATTAATGATATGAATAGTGTTGAATAGATGTAATTTAGGGTATTTGAATGATGAATTGAAGATTGAATTTTAATTTTGGTTTAGGCATTGGAACCGAATTAGGGATTTAGGGTTTTGTGTGAATTTGCTTCTAAAATTCTGTAATTGAGTGTTTAAAACTTAAATTGGCATGGTGAATTGATGTTTGAGTGCTTGAATTGGAAGAATAAACTTCAAGGGAGAAAAACCCCTTTGGACCGAATGCTTTATTTAGGGAAAAAGGGAAATTTATTTGGTTTTTGTTAAATTGATTTGTTAAAAGTGTAATTGGTAGCTTGAATTATATAATTGTAGGTTTAATTTAAGAATTTAAGGTTGGTTTAGGAAAAACCCCCAAATCCGAATCTAATTAGGAAAATCTTGAGGAAATTGGTTTGAATAGTGCAATTGAGCTTGGAATTGTTCAATTGGTGTGTTTAATTAGGGGATTGTGAAATTTAATTGCAAAAATAGGGCTTGGTTGATTTGGGCCCTTTAGGCCGAATGGGATTTGAACCTAAAGCTAGGGGTTTTGGTTTATTATGTGTGTGCAATTGATAAGTATATGTAATATGATTACTTGATAGGTAATTGTAGCTTATAGGAAGTGATTTGTATGTTTGTATTGAATATGTAATGTGTTTGGGTCTTTATGACCTATAAAGTTCAAAATGCTTTGGCATGAAACCTAGACTTGAATGTGAACCCAAACTTGCTTGATTGTGGTTATAAGATGTTTTATTATTGTTGTGTGGAAAGGAATTTGGGTTTAAACTCCTTTTTAGTATTGTTTTAGAATGGCCAAATGATATAGTGAAATTAGGGTTTTGAATATGAAAGTTGATATGTGTATCTTATTTGAAATGTATGTATATATGTGTTTGAATATGATACGTTGGTTTGATATAGTGTCTTATCGGAGAGCTGGTATATGTATAGGGGAATCCTCCAGGGGAAAGGAGAAAGTGGGAGAGCAGTAGGTGCTCGGAGCATTGGAGGGGTATTTTGGTCATTTGCACATAAGGTGGGTTTATATATATATGTTATTGCATTTCTAGTTTAAGGTACTATAATTTGGACATGTTATATGACCTTTGGTCATGTTCGACTGATTTTAGACCGATATGGTCAAAGTTTCCCCTAAACGTGCTAATCGGCCAAAATTAGGGCTGCCGAAACGGCATAAACTGACCTAAAATTTGAATGGGTATAAAAACTATTCTATAAACTATTTTGACCCCAAATCAAGCCTAATCACCTTATATATATGTATACTTGTATATTAGATGTTAAATTTGCATATCATATATTGATAACATGTGAAACCAGAAAGTCCCTGAAAAACAGAAAACGGACCCATAATTTGCTAAGTCATTGTGACAGCGCAATTGGGCCTAACGGGCCAATTTTGTAATTTGTTCCCAATTGATTCTATACTTGTTCATATGGATATCTTGACTATATTGCACCTTATATGAGTTGTACTTGATGCATTTTCATCACAATTTGGAACAGTTGCATATGGTAACATAATAGGGCTACTTCGATGGTGTAGCGGGTAATTCTATCGACCGTGTGCACACTGGTACTACTTGCCCTAACTAGAGATAGGGAAATGGCTCTAGCCATAAGGATTGATCCTCTTTATGACTTTTATATGGAAATGGAGATGTGGACAGAAGTGATAGTACTATTTGATTATTTGACCCAATCCTGTTTACCTTATGCATTTGATCCATTCTATTATATTGCCATATCTTATTGCATTTATAATTGCTGTCATATCTATTATTGTCATCAATGATCAAATGTGTATTCATAAATTAGTAATGCATTTCACATTTATAGATTCACTGAGTATTTTTATACTCACCCCACAGTGTTGAATCCTTTTCAGGGAAAGAGTGAGACGCGGACATCCTCGGCTACTTTTGTACTTCCAGCTGTGGAGTAGATGTATAGTCCCTCCTTAGTATAGCATAGAGTACTCCATGATATTATTTGTAGATATTATTTGTAGACATTATTTGTAGATATCTATATGTATGATTTGTGGACATGTACCGAATATAATTATATGTTATGATGTGAATGCATATGTATGTATATATTGTAACAGGGGGTGCAGCTACTACGGTATGCCTATATTATATTGTCATATGTATGGACTGATATTATTGAGAACTATTATATGATCTACGATGTATGAAGTTGTTATATGTATGGTATGATATGAGTTATTTATTGGAGGTTGACCTGGGAGTTGATATTGTTTTTGTACTTCCAGCCGTGGAGTAGATGTATAGTCCCTCCCTATTATAGCATAGAGTACTCCATGATATTATTTTTAGATATTATTTGTAGACATTATTTGTAGATATCTATATGTATGATTTGTGGACATGTACCGAATATAATTATATGTTATGATGTGAATGCATATGTATGTATATATTGTAACAGGGGGTGCAGCTGCTACGGTATGCCTATATTATATTGTCATATGTATGGACTGATATTATAGAGAACTATTATATGATCTGTGATGTATGAAGTTGTTATATGTATGGTATGATATGAGTTATTTATTGGAGGTTGATCTGGGAGTCGATATTGTTTTAGAAGTGTTTTTCTCTGTTTTTAGCATTGGGGTAAATGTCAATATTACAGGGGAGACTCTGTCCATTTTTCTGTAAAACTTAAGAGTTTAATATATATATATATATATATATATTTCATAAAAATGGTTAAGTGTAATGGAAGCATGTAACTTGGGTTCTTCGTGGTACTGGTTGTATGAACTGTTTTCGTACCCTAGGGACCGTCACAACCCTATAGTGTGGGATGTGACAGGTACCTCATGGTCCACCTAAATCATTTGATAAAATATTTAACCAGAAACTACTCGAAAAATCCCAAAACGGACCTGTAACGGCGAGTGTCAGTTGAGGCAACGTAATTGGGCCCCGCCGGCTATTTTTTTTACTTGACCCATATTTGTTCTATTATTCATTATGATTATATATTGGATTGTTCCACAACTATATGAGTTATATTTATGCTATTTATATTGTTATATAGAGACACACCCATATTGTATTATAATAGGGCTACCTCGATGGTGTAGCGGGTAATTCCATCGACCATGTGTACACTAGTATTCAATGGACCATTGCTAGGGAGGGGTGTCATATTCTCTAGCCGTAAGGATTGATCTCCCTTACGTATACTGGATTATGTACGATTGTGCTGGATTACTGAATTATGCACGATTGTGCTATTATAGTGCGATTACACTTTTTATTGGACCCAATCCTATTATATCATATGTGCATCGACTCGTACACTGGATATTCATATGGATACTTATTTCATCCTTTATTTGTTATCTTATATTGATTCTACAGGTCATTTGAAAGCAATCATGGTATTATGAACATCTACTGCATTTATATATATGTAGATTCACTGAGTATTTTTATACTTACTCCCGTAGTTATTTATGTTTTTCAGGACCGCAGTGAGATTCGAATTCTATTGGCACATTCTATCATTGTCTTGGAATTTTGCTACTTATAACATGTAATACTCGGGTCCTAAAAGTATATATAAATATTTGTACAGTATTAGAGATTTCATGGTACTGTAACCTAAAGAGTGGCATTTTATATGTGTGTGATTGTATTTCTATAGTTTTGCATATAAATTATGCTATGGGTGTATATAGTTTGATATATATATATGAGTTGATATTGGAGGTTGAAATGGAAATTGACGATAAAGATATATTGGAAGTGTTATTTGTATTTTTACAGCGGGGTATAGTCATATATTAGAGAAAATATTACCGAAATTTCAGTAGAAATATTCGGTTATACTTGAGTTGATCATATGAATTGCATGCCATATTATATAGATAATTGAGTTTTTTGTAGTACTAGTAACTTAGACAACACCCGTATCCTAGGACCGTCGAGGCTCGCAGGTTGGGTCGTGACAATACTTCTACCTCTTCTCAACACTAGAAGATTTGGTGCATCTTCTCTGAACAATTGATCTTGCTAGACAAATAAATCACAAAACCATCCTTACCACACTCAAAATCCATTTTAAAACACCAACCAATATTCATTTTACAATTTAAAAAAAAAAAATCAAATACAAAACTTAATGTAAAAATATTTGTAGAATATTCTCTCAGGATTCCTCTCAGAACATGACACTGTTATTCGCACACATCATCCACAAAGTCATCAGTATTATCACCTTATTATCGCATCATCACTCTATAAGCTGGAATTGAAGAAAAGCGTGATGAAAAAGACAATGATTTCATCCTCACCAACTCCAAAACTAATTGAATCTTTTTATTAGAGTTTTAAAAAAAATTTCAGAGTACCTAAAGAGCTTGAGAGAGGAGAGATTTAGAAAAACAAAAATAAAATAAAAAATTGCAAATGATAATCCGCTTTACTATATCCTGCCACGATTTAGGGTTATTAGATTTAAAGGGAAGAGATAAACTCTCTTTAAAAATTGTGTCGTTTTCTTTTTTTCTTTTTTTTTTTTAATCTTGCTTTTTATTTTTTTCATATGAAAGTTTGATTAGAACGTGTTCAACTATGGAGGCTTAATAATAAAAAGGTGAAAATTTAGGGATTTGAGAATGTATTTTGTGTTATGAAAATAAAGAAAATAATGATAATTAGAACAAGAATAAAAACAAGAATAAGAATGTAGAAGAGGGAGTATTCTATTATTTTCTTGGTGTGTATTACAAAGTAATATAAACTCATATTTATAGAGTTCATCTTCATCATATGTTACAATATATAAAAATCAACTATAAATTATAACATAAATGGTGCAATAAAATTAAACTTAATTACACAAACTTATGAGTAGTGGGATAGATAAATAGACATTCACATTTATCTTATTAGTAGTGGAATAGATGAATAAACATCCACATTTATCTATATATTTATAACATTTTGTAATTTTTTTTTCCAGATATTTTAGCTCAAGCATGTGATGTGAACTCTAGTGTTTTTTTTTTTTAAATTTCCGCAGCAATTTTGCTTCATTTGTTTTATTAATGATTACTTTTTTTTTACTATAATATGTGATCATACAAATAATAAAAAGTATATTAGTGGCAACCATTTACTTACTACTTAGTTGACTGATACATACTCTATATATTTCTTGTGTAAAAAATTATATCAATATATTTATGCTATAAGCATTATTGTGTCTAGCAATTTCTCACATTGAATATATTTTAGTCAATTTTTATTATTTCAATGTAGATAATTAAAATTTTAAACAATTATTATAATTTGCCTTAGTATAAAATATTTTTAATTGTTTAAAACTTTATATTTTAATCAGTGATGATTAAAACAACCAAATTTACTAATTATAAACAAATAATTTAATAACTTGTTAATAAATAATGAATGATTTGACTTTACCAAAAGGGTTTTATTTATTTATAAAGAAAGTTTTCTTTCTGTTCTTTTGTAGGGTTGATGATGCTTAAGTATTTACCATTCAATTAGGTGGCAAGTGGACATTCCAAATGAAGAAAAGGCAAAAGTATCTTTGGGAAGTTGAAAGGAAACCACAATTTACCTAGACAAATAATTTGGTCCTCTCATGGGTTGCTTGTTGGGATTAAACCCATTAATTTTGCTTTAGCTGTGCTCATTATTATATTAATTTTTGTTTTATTTTTTTATTTAAATAAATTACTATAATTCTATGATATTTGAATATTAACACTTTAGTATCTAAAGTTTCAAAATTATTACTTTTAGCCCCTAAACTAATTTTAATGAAATTAAATTTTAAGAGATAATAATATCCTATAATATATAATTGAAAAACCGAAATACATTATATTTTAAAATTTTATCGATGAAAAATATTATATAAGCTAAAATGTTAAGAATTAAATTGTAATAAAAATTTAATAATCTTAATAAATAAAAATTAAAGTGTTAGTTATTAATAAATTTTAAGAATTAAAAAATATTAATTTTAAAATAATAGAAATTAATATTAGATTCTAAGGATAGTAAAATAATTTATTTTTTTTATTATTATTTTGTACAACATTCTAAATGGGAGATGATACCAAGTGCATGAAAGAGGGTTGAGAGGTACTTTAGTTCCTATTTTCATTCAAAGAATTGGCACAATAATTGCTTGCACAAAGAGAATTATTTTGTTTTTGTCTACTTAAATTGGAAGTGTTAAAACTCACTAGTTGATAAGACTTGATAGATCATGTGATCCCCACGTTTACATCTCTGATTTTTTATTATTAAGAAATGGTAAAAAAATTAAAAAAAGAAAAGAAAAGAAATGATTATAACTTCAAATAATTGATTCTCTTTATTAGTTCTTAATAATAATAATAATAATAATATAATGTATCTTTTGATTCCAGTTGAGCCTCATCAAACCAATAATTAACTAGTTCAACTTCTATATCATTTCTATTGATTAGAGCAGATTTTTTTTGACCCCGTCTCTATCTCTTTTCTAAAAACCCTAATTAAAGGTATCAAGACTTATATCATAGAGCTTTCATTGATGCTTATCAAATTACCATATATATGCTTGTGAAAGCTGAAATCCTTCCAAAATGTCTACTGAAGATCCTGACCATAGTGTTCAGTTAAAATAAATAAATAAAAACTCAACTCAAAAAAATTCAATTCAACTAGTTTTAATTCCAAAATGACTTTGGATGAATTGTTTTGATAAGTTAATTTTTCCTTGATGTTGTTTACCTTATTTCCTTTAGCATCTTTCGCTAACCAAACATCACTGGAACTGGAAAGGCAGAGTAGAATAAAAGGCTTTTGATTCGTTCCAAATGGAAATAAATTCATATATAATCCAATTTTGTTATTGGATAAAAGAGGAATTAATAAAAATTTTAAAGCGTAATATTAATTTAGCATCTCAAAATAAAAAACGAAACAGAATTCCTATATACTTTTCTATTCACAATGAAACCAGAATTCAAGTGGAATCAACAATGTTTTGCAGGGCCTCAGTTATGCTGGGATTTGAACTTTGTGGATCAATAAATCTTTCATAATTTAAAGGAAACCATCTATACTCGTATATGATAAGAAAAAACCCAAAAAGCCATGGCTAAGTTTTGTTTACTCGATTCGTATCTCAAAGTTCGTAGTTATATTTATATTCTCTATAACTATTGATGGTATTCCCACTATAATAGGAGCCAAGAGAATTCAAAGCAGACAAATGGTAATTTTCCACTCCATTGGGATTCAGATGTCTGTTGCTGCTCGTAGGGGTAATCACTATTCGGTTTTAACCAAAAAATCCAACTTAACATGCAAAATATCGGTCATATTTGAATTAATGAAATTTAAATGATAGATTTTTTTAAAATTCATTATTTGGTTAGTAAAAAAATAATAAAAAAAAAATTATAAATTATTCAAAATCTATAATTCAACAAAATTTCTCATTTTAAAAGTTTTTAAAATTTTATATAGTATATCAAATTTTAGAAAATCTATTATTTTAACGAATAAATAGTTTTGTAGATTTTTTTTATAACAAAAATGCCATTAAAATATGTAAATTTTATTTTTATTTCAAATAAGTGAAAATTTATAAATTGATAGAATAAAAAATAAAGTTTGTAATTTTATGAATTCTAATAAAATTTTCAAATTTTAAAAATTTCAATCCAAATATAACTATAGTTATTTTGATGATAAGATATTTAATTTTAAGTATGGCTGGATTTTTAATTTAAAAAATTATTGATTTTTAATTTTCAATTATCATAAAATTGATTACAGATGAAATTGAAATACCTAAATTTTTATTTATTAATATATAAATTATAATTTTTAGCAATAATATATTATTATAATAAATTTTTAATCAATGACATTTAATATTTTTAATAATATATAATTTTATTTTTATTTTTATTCTTATATTAATAAATATATAAATTAATAATATTTAAATTATAAATTATAATTTTTTGGTTAATTCAACTATAACCGAACCAGAATTTTTAGTTCGTTCAATTATATATATATATATATATAAAATTTTAGCTCAGTTGGATTATTATTTTAAGAGAATTAAAAGATCCCAGTTAGTTAAAGTTTCGGATTGGTTAACCGAATACTAACCCCTAACTGCTTGTCTAACGCTGCAGATTGTGACAAAGAATTGCAGCAGATTTTGAGCTTGGAGCCAGGAAATGATATAAGAGCTGCATAGAGGGTTTTATCAGAGTCCCGCCACATAATAGCCAACAGAACAAAAAATTTTAATATGAAATTAAAGTACAACATAAGCGCACACCAATATAAAAATTCAATTGGTTGATTTCATAGAAGAGATTAAGCGTGCCCAACATTAGGATGAAAGTGTAAGATAATAGTAAAAAAGCATAAGAACACTTCAACAGCCTTCTCAAACTGAAGATTATAAACTTTGGTAATTTTTATGGATCTCTTTGGCCAACACCATTGAGAGAGAGAGGAGAGAGGAGAGAGGAGAGAGAGAAGATAGGAAAGAGGAGGGGAGAAGATGAAAAGGATGGTCATTTGGAAAATTGCATATAAAGCCAAGTAGTACGTTTTCTAGTTCACAAACTGAAAGAACAAATTGTAGTTTAAACTCAAATCAACTCTGCCTTAATCCCAAAATTAATTGGAGTTAGTTACATGGATTCTTTATTTCCATTCCAAATGGTTTTGGGTGAAAATGCATATTGCAGTTTAGACAATTAAAGAAAAATATATTGCAGTAATGATGGATGTCAAAGTTTATCAAGTGAGCTATCAAATAGGAAAGACAAAAAAAGAAAGAAAAAGGAAAGCTGAAATTTGAAAGGACTAAAACTCCTTGAAATACATCAAGTAGTTATCAGATAGGAAACTGATTTAATCCAGTTGAGATCTTATGATCCCCTAATTCATCAAGTCTATGATTAGAATGAACCAGCTTTTGAAATTTTGCAGATAGCTATTGATAAGATTGAATTCCTGATGGTTGAACTTGTCTAGTTGGTTTTCAAATGTTGCATTGATACTTCACAAGCATCAATACACTCCTAGTTATATAGGGAACATTCAATCAAACTAATGAGTTTAAGTGGACATGGAAAGAATTTGGAAAACCTCTATGGCTGCAACAGCCGCTTTCCCGATAGATCAATGATATATCAGCTCTAGTATAGCCTTCAGTAAGGTTAGCCAACTCTAACTGCCAACTTTACGCAAATGGATGCACAATATTTTTTCCCTATCAGTCTCATTTGGAGGTCCCAGATACAGCAGCCGATCGAAGCATCTTACTTGGATCTTTTATCGATTAAAGGAACCAAAATAAAGGCAAAACAATATAAGATAGCTCAAGACTGTTTGCATATATGCATGTCAGAAGACTTTGTGGATATATGGATGACTCTAGTGCGAGTAAGACAGAGAGAGAGAGCACCTGGTGTAAAAGGTGCAGGATCAATTTTTCAGGGCGATTTGTAGCAGCAACAACCGTGACATTAACTCTTTGATGCAAACCTAAAAATCCAACAAAACATTTATTCAGGTAAAACATAAAACAGGACACAGTACCATGTACCCCAAAACAAATTAAAGTTGATAGTACTCGGGCAAGAGATCCTATATAAGGAAATCCAAGATTTCCAATATTGTTTCACCAAAAGTTTTATTGAACACTGCAGACAATAAAAATTCAATAAGAATGCATGGACAAAATCCTTGGAAAAGAAAACTTCTAATAGGGAATTCAACACAACAAATAACTCAATAACCATCCAATTCGACAAGAAGTTGAGTCATAACCCTATCAGATACTGAAACCCCATAATTTTCCTTCCCACGAATAACAGCGAGACCATCAATTTCATCATAAAATATAATTCATCAAAAAATATAATTAATGGAGAATTGGCCCTAGCTTTTGCAAACAAGTGATCTTAAACCCTTCTCTGACTCACCAACCCATTTGCTAAAATTTTTGTACCCTTTATTGCAAAGAAATTTAGTCCAGCTTCAGAAGCTACAACAGGTGCCATGAGACTTATGTAGAATTTAATTTCATAATTATGTAAAATAATTTTCATACTAGCATAAATATTAATCTCAAATATCTTAGAACGATGTGATTTTCACAATATAAGAATAGATAAAAAAAAAATATACCTTGTTGATCAATTATAACTTGTTGTTTGTAGAGATTGATATTCAAATAGATTTTTCTCTCTTACTCTTAATTTTTATATTGATTCTAGATGAAAAAATCAAAAATCTTATTAAAAATAGTTGAGAGATGTTCTATTTATAATTATAAACATTAAGAAGTATCTTTTCATCAAAGTGTGCAGCTTTTAGATTATAACTTTTCACCAAACTATACAACCTTTAGAATATACATCTTCATTGACTTATAAAATTTAATACTTAATAATTATTAAAACTAACATATATGATTATAAATCATGTGGGCTAAAAATAAAATCTAACATTCTCCCACTTGGTCCATATGATATCATTCCAAGTTCAATAATAAACATAATGCGCAAAATAAGTTAAATCCTTATTCAAAAATGGTCAAAACATTAAATCACCATTAAGTAAGAGCTTATACGGATCATAGTAGTTGTGTGTCATTTAATCGACATAGTCCCTTCCATGCATCACAATATTAGTTTTAAACTTAACATGATTAATAATGAGAGGTAACATAATGGTTTAATAATAATGTCTTTGTTAAAGACAAATCCTGTTAATAATCATATAACACTTTTATGTATATACACTAACATAAGAAAAACAGGATATATAAATTTATCAAAAACAATACTTAAATGAATTCAGAATGTCAATATATATAATGAACATAAACTTTAATATAACATTATTAATGGTTTTCAATAATTCCCATTCTTTTGACATGTTCTTTAAATGCCTTTGGTGGCAACCCTTTAGTTAACGGATCTGCAACCATAATATTGGTGCTAATATGTTCAATTGACACTCTTTGTTTCTGAACTTCTTCTTTTACGGCAAAGTATTTCAATTCCATATGTTTGGCACCTTTTGAATACTTGTTGTTTTTAGAAAAGAAGACTGTTGCGGCATTATCACAATAAATTTTCAGCAGCTTGGCAATACTGTCAACAATTTCAAGTCCTGAAATAAAGTTCCGCAACCATAAACCATGAATAGTAGCCTCAAAGCATGCTACAAACTTAGCTTCCATAGTGGATGCAGCAATGACTGACCAATTCGCACTTTTCCAAGATATTGCACCTTGAGCTAAAAGAAATAAATATCTAAATGTGGATTTTCTTGTGTCCACACATCCTGCAAAATCTGAATATTAATATCCCATCACTTTAAGATGATTAGATCTCTTAAAAGTGAGAATATGGTCTTTTGTTCCTTGCAGATATCTCAATACTTTCTTTGCAGCTTTTCAATGATCTAAACCATGATTACTTTGATATCTACCCAGCATACCGACGGCGAAACTAATATCTGTTCGAGTACAAGTCTGAGCATACATCAAACTCCCAACAATAGATGCATAAGGAATTTGTTCCATTTGTTTACGTTCCAATTCATTCTTTGGACATTGCATAAGACTAAATTTATCTCCCTTCTGAATTGGAACTACACTTGCA